>OX104064.1:89526273-89563041 GCA_944474145.2 Dicrocoelium dendriticum
AGACCACCAGGATTCGCGGTCTCTCTTCAGACTATCACGGAGTTTTGCCCGGAGCTCTTTGCGAGTTTCTTTGTGTTCGCTTCCAGCCGGAATATGCAGGCGAGCATCGATAAGTTCCAGAGACTGTGAAGAGACCCGATGTCCATGTTGGCGATTAGACATACCACATGAGGATTTGCCTGCTGCTAGTAAGGTCTGTTGAATATGAGACCAGTGAGCGTTTATCCAACTTGCATGACAGCGTACTTTGATGGGCATTCAGAACAGCTGGCTTCGTCAGTTGGCTGGTGTCCATGCGCTCACAACGTCGTCGTGGGCGTCCGCCAAAGCGCATCCGCATGTCAGCACATACAAGTGCATGGCCGGTGTCCACACCCGTGCTCCAAATCGAGCGACAGTTCTGGACGCAGCCTCTCCATCGGTAACTGGTCGCAATGTGATCGATTTGCGTCCATAGCTGGTTCGAGGCTGGTGGGCGCCAGGTCACCCTCCGGCGGGTGCTGTGTCGGAATTTAGTGCTCGCAAGAAATAAGCGGGCATCCTAACACAAATGAAGTAACCGCTCAGCGTTATCATTACGGTAGCCTATGCCATGTTGGCCGCCTAGATGCAGCTCACCAGTGGATACTTTTTGAACTTGAGCGTTCAGATCTCCGCCCAGCACTACAGTGTCCGAGCTTCTTCCGTGGCTAAGGTGCTCGTTCAGTTGACGATAGAAGTCGTCTTTTACCGAATCCTCGCTACAGTTTGTCGGTGCATAGGCAGCGATAACGAATAGACACCTGTTAGTCCCACGCGACGTCGAAGTTTTGAACGAGCCAACCAATCGGACCGCACACATCCGGCTACTGGTTGGAATCCAATCAATCAGAGCAGCTTCCGTCCGGGGACTTAGGGCAATGCCAACACCAGCTTGGCCGGTGCTCGAAGTTGCATTGTCACCGGATAGGCGCAATGAGAAAATGCTGCTAGTGTCCTCTAAAGGGGATCGCAGATTGGGCACAGAGTTCGAGTCTTGTAGGCGGGTCTCTGATAAGCAGCAGATATCGATCGAGAGAGTCTCTAATGTTCGGGCAAGTGCTGCCTGTTGACCGATTTGAAGTAGTGTGCGAACATTGAGGCATGCCAATCTGAAGTAGGATAGTGGGCTCACAATGAAAGCCGATGAACTGGAGTGGACCGCTTGGTTAGCCATGCGCCTGTTGACAGGGCAGGAATGACGCTCTGCGTTCACATGTGAGTTGAAACTAAAAGACAAGCGACTATTGAAACAAAAAGGAGGATGGCCGAGAATCAGGGGTTGAAAACCGGGGGATATAAGTGAAGCGGGAACGGGACGACAGGGGTGAAAAAGCGTAAAAGAGGGAATAAGAAGGCGGGTAGGCTTGAGCAGTAGCATTCAAATCCCTATCCACTCTGTCCGATGCAGCAGATAGGGCACCGTTGATTATCCTCTGCGGTGGCCAGAGCATCAGAAATTTGTTTGAAATGAGATTCATAGTATTGCGTGGGCAGGATACTGTCTGGTTGCCCAGGCCTAGACAGGAGAACGATTAGGTTCTCATCCAAAGCTTTGGGTTCAAAAACCTGTCCGCAAGGCAGCGGGTTTGGCATTGGGATACAAGGAGTCCGTTTTGAGGAATAAGAAGCCACCCTCATTCCAACCCCTAATCTGGAGGACCAGAAGGCTGAGTTTGTCTGGCCTCTAACCATTGACCAATCTGGTATGAGTGGCTCTGAATGTGCAAAAATGCACCACCCAGCATAGCTCAATGGATCACTGAGGCACACAAACCATCGCACCGCGGTAAGGTCCAGCCTCATTGCGATGGGTGATTATAAGAGGTGGATGTTATCCAGAGCTCTCGTTCGTGCAGCCAGAGCCGCAGAAAGTACAACCGTTGCTGGTAACATAAAGGCTTAAGTGGGTCATCCATCAGGATCATAACAACGCCTCGGATGTCGTACGGTGTATTCTTCCTGTCGCATCTGTTGCGTCAAACTTCTATATTAATCTATATGACCACGAACATTTTCTATTTCAGGCTATAGCTCCAAGTTATCTGGTAGTTCCAAATATATCCTATCCTTGTCAGCTTTAGGTTAATTGCATCAGCACACTTCCGCGGAAATTATCTTTATCACAGCCACGCTCCAGCACTCGTTTTCTCCACTGTTCGCAACCGGCTGTCACTATCATTGGGACACGATACTTGAAGGTCTGTACACCCACTCTCTACGCTATGTCACAAATGGGAGATATCTCCATACTAGCGACGGTGGATTGTTGCTGTCGATTAAAATCCCCTGATGCTTCCGCAGTGATAAGCCTACTCAGCGGCACTTCTCTTAAGCTCGAACTGAGCTCCCATGCACGGCATAGTTATTAGTACGACATAACTCACTGTTATGTTCAGTACGCGTTGCACTAACTATTCAAACGAACTTGTTTGGCTGCCAGTGGCAGTGAGTGGGTGAGTAGTGTTGAGTTCCACTAGGTTGCGCCGTCCGTGGATCTTAAGCCACTGCTGATGTCGACCAGGTTGTACTTTTTTGAAATTACACCGCCCAGCTATTGCTATATTGACCGATGGAGATACTGAATGGCCCGCTTCAATAACCTTAGCGCTCTTCTGACTATTCTCTTCGATGATCATAATCTGTTATGAATCCCCTTCTGCTCTAGTTGCTTATTCTAGCCGTATTTCCCAACTGTTGGAATCCCAGAGATGCGAATTGCGATCGGTTGGGGACCTTGGAAGTCATTTCTCATAACGCGTATCGCTTCGTGTTGCAGCAATAATGAAAGTAGAAAACCGGACAACATATCCTTCTTCTGCTTAGGGCATTTATATTTTTCTATCATATCATGATTCCAAAGACGTAATATCCGTATCACGGCTCATATATATATATATATATATATATATATATATATATATATATATATATATATATATATATGGTTAGCGGCATCCGGCTTCGGATATGCTTGTCACTGTGGCCATCCACAAGACGCCTGCGCCTACAGAGGCACCATGGGTGGCTTGCGCTGCGCCACCCACAGCTCCAACCACACCCCATATCCATTGTAAACCCGGAGGAATAAGACCAAGAGGCATTTGGATGGCAACCACGTTTCATCAACAGAGCTGGCCCACACTTCTTCAAAGGCAAAACACAAGCGCACTGTGTTTGGGAGTCAAGCGCACGCAAGGCGGTGGCTGGACCGTAGACCGCTCCACACTGAGTGCGTGGAACCGCTCTTCGAGCTTAGCACGGCCACAAGGACCGTGCACTCCGTCCCCACCAGCAACGACCAACTGTCTCTTAGAGCCAGTATGGACGAGGTAGTGCGTAATAGACAGGTAGGCACCTTGTCAACATCCACATCAAGCGCAGCCACACATGGGATATCAAGCAACAGCCAATCACCTGAAACGAAAAGATGAAATAAAATAAATCCAGTAGTGCATAAGGAAGCGGTGACATACATCTTAAACTAATGAGCATATGAAATATGTTGTTTACAAAGGAATCCGAGGTAAGTTCATGAGGTCAGAAAGTATATTTTACGGGAAGTGCCACAAACACGAAAATGTTATCGAACTTATCTACAGTTGGCTTAAGCGACGTGTGCAAGTTTATAAAAGAGAGTACAGGCAGACATTTATATGAAAGAAAATATGAGGAAGGAAATCATTAGGACAAAATTGCGTACCCACCATCTGAAATAAAGAGACCTAAGATGCATGCACGCAGTTAGTAAGTCGAATGCAGCGTGCCTACAAACGCTGCGCCAGTTCTGCCTGCGTTCTCTGCAGGACCCGTCGTCGCTTCGGTGATGGCTCCGAGTGACGTTGCTCATGGCTCACTAGACATGCCTGACTTAGGCACTCGCGACCGCATGTGCTGCAGCACCATGCGCTCGATGTCGATGGAGTACAACCCATCTGTGCTTGCCGCTTCTCTGCATGCATGCGGTCTTTCTGCCGCACTTCGGCAAATGCCTTCGTGATCAGATCGCGCCATGCACGCCGATCAACTGCCTTCGATTTCCATGACCTGCAATCAAGATTAGAACGTGAGAGGCTCACTTTGATCACGTCCCGGTAAGGTAATTTTGGTTTCCCCAAATGCCGCTTTCCAACACTCAGCTGACCATATAATAGCTGTTTCGGTATCCCCGTCGAATCCATAAGCCCATACGCCACCTCAGGTGTTTAAGTAATAGTATGAAGTCCACTGCATACATTGCACTTCGGCGCAACACCTTTGGGACCGCAACTCTGTCGCCCCAACCAATGCGCAAAATCCGTGGCAAACACTGTTGGTGGAACCGCTCGAGATATCGCACATCCTGCCGGTACATCGTCCAAGTTTCACTACCGTATAGAAGAACGGACAACACCATGGATTTGTGCACCGTCAGCTTCGTGCCAATGGTAAGCTGATGGTTGTTCTACACTCGGTACTCTAGCTTCCTGAATGCCGCCGCTGCCTTCGACACGCGGATACGAAGCTCACTATGTTTCTGCTGATCAGTCGACATCACTTTCCTAAGGTAACAGAAGCGGGAGGTGGTTTCTACTACTTCAGCACCAATGCTGATTCGCGGCAATATTGAAGATTGCACCTCCGGTGAAGGCTGAAAGAGACAGACAGTTTTGCTTGTGTTGATGGTGAGCCCGAATTTGGCCGCTGTCGAAGCCAGAGCACTAGTTCTGTGCTGCAACTCATCCGCGCTGTGTGCAAATAACGCATAGTCGTCAGCAAACAGCAACCTACGGATAGTTGTCTCACAGACTAGAGTTCTTGCACCGAAACGACGGATGTGCAGCAACCCACCATCAATACGGTGCTCCACACGAACACCGTAAGCACAAGCGGCATCAAAAGCACAAGACAACATTGCATGAAGATAGATATTAAACAGGGCAGGAGCTAAGACACAGCCTTGCTTCACACTAGAGACAACTGCAAAGTCGTACGAGGTCTGTCCACTCAGCTGCACCCTAGCCCGCATACCACTGTGTAGACATTCAATTAAACTTACAAACTTACGCGGGCAACCAAACTTACCCAACACCAGCCACAATGCCTCGCGGTTCACTGTATCAAATGCCTTGGTGAAATCAACAAAAAGTGAGTACAACAGCTGGTGTAGTTCTCTGCACATCTGCAACTGACGAGCCGCAAACACCATATCAATAGTGCTGCGACCCGAACGGAATGCACACTGCTCTTCCGCCACGTTAGGTTCCACAACCTGACTGACGAGGCGGTTGAGCAGGATTCGGGCAATCACCTTGCCCACACAACTCAGCAAGTTGATGCCACGATAATTCCTGCAACATTGTTTGTTCTTGTACAGTGGTAGCACAACGGCATCCTTCAGCTCAGGAGGCACCCCCTCCTCAATCCATACACGTTGCACCAAGTGGTGCAGCGCAGTCAACAATGCGGATCCACCGTATTTCAATACTTCAGGTGGGATCCCGTCGGCTCCGGCACACTTACCGTTTCTGAGCTGAGCGAGCGCTCTCTGCGTCTCATCCAGTGACGGCGTGTCCGCCAGACTCGCCATCACATTGTGCTGCTTCAGGCTGTTCATTGTAGGCCAGTCGATCTCTGAACAGTTATTTAAGAGACAGTCAAAGTGTTTCCGCCAGATCTGCATTATGTCTGCAGTCTGTGTGAAGGTAGCGCCTGAACTACCATCGATCAGCGTTCTCAGCGACTCCAATCTCGGTCCATACACCGCCTTCGAGGAGTCAAAGAATTCCTTGTGTTGGCGGTGTTCGGTCTAGCATTCTATCTGCGTCACCCACTCCGTCCAATATACATTTTTAATGCCGCGGAGCTCTGGGGTCAGTCGTCGTCGAGTTATGCCAAACTGACTCTTCTCCCCCAAGTCACTGGGGTCTGCCACATGTACAGCAAATGCTGCATTCTTCTCTGACACCAACGCGCCAATCGTCACATTGTTCTCATCAGACCGCTTACATTTCCCGCGCCTGATGGTCTCCTCGGCAACAGCTGTCACCTGGTCGCGAATGTAATGCCACAGGTCGCCCGCTGTGGGTATGCATTCCACAATACATAGGTGTGCGGCCATCACCTTCTGCAGCTCAATGCATTTCGCCACCGTACCGAGGGAATGTTACATTTACGCCGATTCACGGTAGGAATGCAATAAATGGGTTTACGAAAACATATGTACAGTTTGATCCGCACCACTTTATGATCAGTGCCACATTCAGTACACGTATCATGCGCACTTTACGCATGTCACGCTGACGTACGGTGACATAGTCAAGCAGGTGATCGGGACCACTCCGTGGGTGCGTCCAAGTTGCTATATCACTCGCGTTCAGTGCAAACCGGTTGTTCGTGATCGTCAGGCCGTGAGTGGCACACAGTGATAGCAGCCTGTCACCGTTCGCATTCGCTGAACCAATGTCATGCGGACCGATAACATCTGTCCACAGCGATGCATCACGCCCAACGCGCGCGTTGAAATCACCCAGCAGAAGTAGTCGGTCGCTCTTTGGCACAGAGCGTATCGCGGAGGATATCTGAGAGTAGAATTGATTACGCGTGTCATCAGGATAACATATGGTCGGACCGTACGTGCTTATAAAAGTAGCAAACTTACCTCTTCCGAGTCGTAGGCGAACAGTCATCAGTCGCGCGCTGATGCCCGTTGGTTCACCCACCAGCTGGCCATGGAGGCGATCGGATATTGCAAATCCGACCCCATGATCACGTGGTGCTGAGGCGGCGTTGCCCACCCAGTAGAATGTGTAGCCAGCACCTGCTTCATGCAACTTACCTTGCTCAGCGAGCCGAGTTTCACTGAGCGCCGCAATATCGATGTTGTAGCGCGCCAGCTCCATCGCGACGAGTGCAGTGCGTCGCTCGGGGCGCTCACTGGAGTTCCGGTCCAGTAGTGTGCGCACGTTCCAGCACCGGATGCTGAGTGCTTTGCGCGCAGACATACGATTGCATTGGTGGGCAATCGCACGCGAGATGGTCGTTGTGCTTCGGAGGTTTGCTTGAGGGACTGCATCCGGAGCCTTTGGCTCAATAGCCTGACCCACAAGTTAGTGGTTGATTTGGTGGTTTGCTTGAGGGTCTCCGTCCGGAGCCTTTGCTCAATAATCTGACTCACAAGGCAGTGGAGAGCAGATCCAGCTCGGGAATGTGATTGTAGAGACCGATTGGGATCTGCTTGACGGCCGTCACACGCAGCCATTGAGGTACTGGAACGATTTATGTATGTTTTGCGACCGTAGTAGGATACACCTGCGACCACTGCCAGACGCAGGTGGGTTTTGGCGGGTTTGCACCAATTTGACCAGGAGCTGCCTGGCTTGAGGCGGGCAGTAGTTTATACAGTGAGACAAGCTCCTCGAGCGAATGCCTGTCTCTACCCAAGACACGTTGTCTAACTTCCACATTTCTTATGTGATGTAGCCACCCCACACGGGCAATGGATCGCAAACAGCGGTGCTCGAAGGCGGACATTTGGCGTAGGTCAACGGTACAAACAGGCCAGGTCTCGCGTTCGTACAAAATTACAGCGCGAACAGTCACACAATAAACCCGCCGTTTGATGGTCACGGAGACTCCATAAGTGCCTCATCCTAGAGAAAACGAAACGAGCTCTTAAAATGTGCACCGAAATTTCGTCTCCAGCAGCCCAGTCAACGGTGATGCAGCTTCCTAAGTTGGCATAACTGACACAAATCCCAGCGTCTCACTACCACGGGTGAGTACAGGCATTTTCCGGTTTTGGAATACTGCTTTGCATTTGAATGTGGAGAAGTATATGCATTAATTTGGGGCTTTAATCGCTTAATGGTCAAGTGGTCCGTCACCCTGCAAGACGAAATCTTCAGTGCACTTCAAATCAACAACGGCTACGCCAATGTTCTTGAGGATATACTCAACGGCAAAATTGTAGAAAGAAGGGGAGGTAGAGGAGATCCTTGTCGAAGCCAGCTGGCGACAACAAACGTAGGCAATGTTTGCTATACACCCTAACTCTCCTAGAGTTCGAACTATCCAGAGCTTGCAGTACAGATAGCAACTTTTCGGCGACTCCATTCCTCGACAGACAGCGACACAATACGGCCGTGTCAACTGAACCGAAAGCAGCACGGGTATCCAAGAACACGACAGTCCACTTCTAATACACATGGCAGAGCTCGAATATCTGGTGGAGTGTGAAAATTCGATCGATACAGCGCGGCTATGGCGAAACCCGCTTTAGTCATTGGCGCGTCTTGGAAAGCCTGCGAATTGTGATGCCCACCAGAAGCTTGCAAACCATGGGAGCCGATCTTCTATCCCTGTACTTCGAACAAATAGTACGCAAGGCCCATTTGAAGATAATGACCACTGTCGATTCAACACAATTGGGTGAAACCTCCTCTTAAATAGATAAATGGTTTATTCTCGACTCTGCGTGACACGCTTGCATAACCATATGGTAATTCAAAATGGTCGGTAATTGTACGAATATGTCACAAGTTAACCATTTGCAAACTGAATTTATGTGCATTAATATAAATGTATGTGTATGTTGCATTGTTGAATGAAGTTGTTATTGTAGCGATGCATCTGTGATTGTGTTTAATCGGGTTGTGAGTGCAAGAGGGGATTGCACGAACTCTTCGAAGTGATTGGGTAACGTCCGTGCACTGGGTAGGATCATATTGATGGGCGAGAGACGGTAACTTTATTTGTGGATAGTTTCATCCGCCATGTCCCAGTGTTCTTAAACAGACATTTATGGCTTTTTATAAGGAGAACGCTTACCAGTCGGAAACCCACCACGTCTTGAAACACTGCCGCCGGACCATTCGCTGGAACGAGATTGACCCGAACCACCCAGCTGGCATCATGGGGAGTTTGTTCAGCAAGGCAGCCGGACTTTTACAAACAAGCGAATTGTTTCACTTACACCAGATCGGATACCTACAATAAATCGAGAAGCGAAATTTTTCTAGTGCTACAAGATAGACTAGCAATTCTCATCTCTCTGAAACTGGGGTTACCAAACTGCGGTTCCACGACTCAACCCACGCACATAATCTTATATCACTACTTCGCTTGTGCTTAAAGGGCACTCATTTTTGTTTCCATGGAACTACCTAACCTCAGGTTGATGACATAGCAATAGGTCAATCTTGGTTAACATTTCCATAGGCCACTTTGAGAACACTGTGCTAAGTGAAGCAGGTAGATGCTAGATGTTGCCCGCCCGAAAACACTGCACAGCACAACGCGTTTCGATCTCATCAAGTAGAGATAGTAGGCAGCGAACTCTGGACCATTGCGATTTTAGCCGAAACCTCTACCCTTTTAGTCAACGAGTCGCGACGGATCAACGCACAACGGCATCCTCCTCATCGGATTACATAGAAGTGATATTACTCCGCTGGACTGCGTTAAGTTGGGTAAATGCTTCTTTCGCTGCACTCGCGGTAGCAAGTATAGCTGTCGATTAGGATTTCAGAGCGTATTCCATGTAAAATGGATGCGAATGCTCCTAAGCTGTCGGTTAGCTCTACTGCTCAGCATATCCTAGACTGCTCACTATGCCAAGGTCCCCACGAATCGTTCACCAACATCAACCCACAAAGTAGTGATCGCCTGCTTCAGTTTGCCGAAGCTTCGACGGTTGTATCCCAAATGATACAACCAGACTGAGTTTATGACCGTCCTCGCCTTGGGGAGGTACTTTAATCCTCTTTCCTCTTATACAAAACACCGTTATTCCACGGACTGTATGTTAACATCTGATGATACCAAAACTATTTGCATTTGGAGTATACTGTTGTAATGTCTTTTTCTTCTTGAACTTTGTCGATGTAAAATCCTACAGGATATTTTTTATTTCCGCCAGAACATACAATTGTTACCGAGTTAAACCGCGAACTTCTCGCTGCCAATTATTAATTTATATACTTTCCCAGAAACATCTTTCCCGATCCGAAGAGTGTTTTGAAATTTGTGTTACTATTATTAGCATTTAAGGTCACATATTCCTGTTCGTTTACCAACAGCTGTTGGAGTGTTTTGCTGGCCCCAGAATTTTTCATCCTCCGTTTTTGCCTTATCGTTTTCATCATGGTATGATCCTAGCCGGTTTGTCGCACCTCCTTATATTGCTGGATCCGTTTTTCATTGAAGAGCTCCCTCCATGCTTTCCAACTACTGCAGCGAGATGCTTAAGTTTTTGTTGCGCAAACTGTTACCATACTTCGTTCAGAGTTACATTCTCGTTAACTTTTGATGCGGAACGTTCGATTTATCTGTGCAACTCAGGCATAAAGTCACATTTAGTCACTGTGATATCCTCTGCGTTTGTTGCTAGAAGGCAGCTTATTCCCGTTCCCATGTTGAGTTGCACCTCGGGTACTAGTCGGTAGCGATGACACATTAGCGAAGATAAAGGCAGCTAAACCCAGCTTAAATTAAACGGGCTACAAAGTACAGAGAGTGAATCAGCAAGGACGAAGAATGTAGCGCGACACTCACCGAGGATACAAGTGAAATTGGATGGTCACTCAGTAAAACAAACGGACATTGAGAAGGTACAAACAGCCTTAAGATCCGATGTTGCGTAGTACTGAAAGTGTGTATGTTTTCAACTTCAGTATAGGGGGCTTCTTCCTAGCAGGCTGGGAAATGGTAGCCTTCTATAGAGCTGGCAATGATTGGAAGCGGAAGGTGAGGATGGGTGGGAAGAGTAACAGATGGGAGTGACCACGGGATTCCAAGCAGGGGCGTGTTGTAGAGTTCCCTCTGTCTATGCTTCCGTTATTTATTATTTACGTGCAGATTGGAGTGCATCATCGGTGAGTTGTCGGACTCCGAATAAAAACTGACTAGTGTAGGGCTAGTAAATACTAGTCCGGGACGATGCGCGGATATCAGAAGGCAATTGCAGTCGGACACAGCGGACTATATTCGACGGGCTACAAATGGCGTGAACGGATGAAGCGAGACTGGAGCAAACGTTAGCACAACAACTTATAGAGCAGACAATTGTCGAGCCGGATGTAAGGAATATTAAAACAAGAACGAGTGATGTACCATTGGTCGGCAATGAAATTGTACCTACAAGATAGTAATTATTTTCTGGGCGCTACAGAGCTTCTTCTCTAGAAGGCTGAACAAAGGAAGCCTTGGATGTCGAAAATGATGAGCGAATCAAGGCTTGTAGGGCAAATCGTGCCGAGTAAGAATGAGTGAGCGTTCACATCAAATGATAATTCGTCGGAAATTAGAGTCCGCTGTGCTACTTGTTCTTTATTGTTTATTGATTGCAGGACACGGCGGGGTACATTTCGGCGAGCGGTTGTAACGGGTTTGTCGGACTTCAATAATACTGGCTAGTTCAGAAAAATGGCATACGTGACCTCAACCTCTGCTGCTGACAAACGGTACGTTTGGGAGTGGCCTCTCCCCACGCCATAACGACTGCCGTCCCACGAAGAAACGACTCATGTTCGCATCCAGCTCCTCGTTGACTGCGGCGATCCTCGAAAACGTTGCTCGTGAGCGCCAGTCGATTCAAGGGGAGGATTTAGGCATGTAGAGACGAGAAAACAGCTAAACACACACAGAACACGGCAAAAACAACGAACGAATATTTGCGTGCACAGGTGTTTAGATTTTTGGTTTATGGAGCTTTTTGTAAAGGCTCTTCGGAAGTTTTTGATTTTTTTCTTTTCAAAACCTTAATCGACTAAAATCGGGGCAACTATCTACAATATATACGAACCTAAACATATTTACACTGTACCTAGTCAGAAAAGCGAACGGGTTTGCGAACCTTCAGACCACAGCAATTGTTCGTGTGAGGCGACAGCCTAGGTTCGGAAGATGTCGGGACGCCGAATGCTTGCAGACGGAATCGTGGTCTGGTTTGGCGATATTGAGATGTTGGAAATCGGTGCAGTTAATTGTAACGGAGCATTGCTAGACGATGGTGACGATTTCGCGTCGGCCACCGCAGTCGACCACAAATGTCTTGCTTGTTCAGTTGATTACTTTGAACGGTCCGATGTACGGCGACTATAAATGCTGTTGCACACCGTTTACCCGAAGCAGTACGTGAGAGCAAGTAGACAGTTTTTCGGGGACGTACACCGGTGTCTTCTGCAACCGTGAAGCGGGTGGGCGCAGCTCACACACCTGGTGGGCCAACCGATCGGTGTAACTTCCGTAGTCGAAGGAGGAAGTGGACGGTACTGGTGCTATCCGCTGTCCGGGCAACCTAAGCGTGCAACCGTCAACTAGCTGCGATGGTGTTGCGTCAAAATCGGTTTTAACCGTGTTTCTTAAACAAAAGAGGACGAGAGGAAGTGTTTCAGGCCATGAAGGATCTGCGTGCGCACGTATTGCTGCCTTCAGCTGGCGGTGAAAACCCTCCACCATGCCGTTAGCCGCCCTATGATACGCCGTCGTCTAGACGTGTCGACAGCCTAAATCCTTAAACCACGTGGCAAAAGTGGACGAGAAGTGCGACCCTCGATCGGTGGTCACAATGACGGGACAGCCATACTGACTACCCAGCGCTCCAAAAATGCCTTTGCTACTGTCTCTGAAGAACAGTTCGGAATAGCATCTGGCCACCTGATGAAACTGTCAATACAACTTAGTAGGTATACTGAGCCTTTAGAAGGCTACAGAGGCTACGCCGGCGAAACCAGAGGCTGCCGCTGTCGCATCTCCAGATAAGCGCAAGGTGAATGTGTAATTGGAACTTTAGGATGGTGAGAGCAGTCGCATCATTTTGCTGGAGTCCTGTAAACGGGTTTCGGTTAGGCAACAAACGTCGATTGAGAGGGTTTCGAAGGTGCGCAATAACCGCTTGTGAACCAACCTACATGAGATTTCGAACATTGAATGTAGCTAGCTAGAAAAGCAAGCGGGGTGCAATAAACGCCTTGCTGTTGGTATTGGAATATGTGCGTTCGGTCTTGAGCGGTTCATTGATGAGGCCAAAGGTGTCGTTTTTATTTGCAATGCACTGGGAAACTTGAAATTGGAGGGAGGTTGCCAAGAACAGGTGGGTTGAAGAAACATGGAACGAAGGACATGGTTTGCGGTGTATTTCATGTTAGTGCGACCTGTAATTTGGGCGAGCCCCGGTTGGATATCGAGCCAGCATATAATAGTGTCACGCGAGTCAAAATGCGGTCAGTCTGTCAAACTGAAGTGTGGCGTTTATAAGTGTTTCCAACTGGCTTTCACTTAGTCATTCAACATGATGACGAGCACCGCCCACTGCGAGTAGACTTATCAGTTGGAGTACAAAAACTCCCTTGTTCGAGTTGCAGTGTTGCGAACGGACATTTGTGTATGGACTACCACGAACTGGATGTAGAAACATGCGACTATACAAAACCCAGGGATGATCCAAATGTCACTTGATGCATGTCACCGTGACGTACGACAGAGCGCAGTTGTTTCACCATGGCGTAGCATAGGAGGGCGGTCCGCCCCAGGCGGCAGTTTTAGTACAGATGAATTTCCAATACCAAGTGTAAATTCATAAAAACCTCCCATGACTGAATTCGTAAAATTAGCGGTGGCAACCAAACTGAGACCGATGATCACTTTGATATCCGGACAACAGGAGTCGACACTGACAGCATGCATGCAGTGGGAAATGTTTATAATACTGATGCAGGCGCGCGCGAAGTTGAACAATTGGAAATGCGACCATACTGACACATTAACACCCACGTCAACCGTTTTTATGGATGTTTGTCAGTGGCCTGTCAAGCTTGGTCTTAAAAATTTTACGCTGTTTGTCCGACTCTGATCTACTCTTATGCAGCACGTCGATCGTGTATACAATAATTGATGCTATCTGGAACGAATACAAGTGTTGGAGCGAACAACTAACTGTTTTTTTTTCTTCGGTATTTGCGACACGTTGTGCAATGATTACGACCAGGGATGGTGTAGTCTCCTTCGCAAGAGATCCCGTTTTGTTTCGATTATTGGATGTTTTCAACGGAATAGTCCAGGTTTTCGACTGATGGGGTTTCAAAAATTGTTTGAAATTAAATCCGAAAGCGTATGAACACGAATCTAGTAAATCACATGCTCATTCCCCAAAAAACTATCGATCTGACTAGTTGAAGGAAATACAATTGACAAAATATAGCTAGCGCGTGAAATTCTAGCTACATTACTGGATATCGTCGAGTTTTTTGCCAAGCAAACTAGGGCATTGGATGGTCACCGTGGAAACATCAAAATGATAAAATGGCCAAGAAAATTGAGGATTTTTACACTTGTTGGTCAAGTATGAACCTGTTCTTCGTGAACAATTGGTGACAGTTCAGCTGGGAAGCAAAATCAGCACTTTTCTTTGTCGCCACACGTTCAAAATGAACTTGTGAGCATTTTGGTAAAACCTATGAGAAAGAAAATCATAGATCAGGTCAAGAAAAGCAAGTATCTTTGCTTAATTTTTGATAGCGCTCCCGAAGTATCTAACCAAAATCAGATGAAAGAAAATGAAGTGACGGCAGAATAGTCGTCTATCAGCTTCATTGAGATCCGTAGCAACAGCAGAAATACTTTCTTAACTGGCTTTGAGAGAACGGACGATGGATGGAATTCAGATTGATGACTGCCGTGGCCAGACACTTAACAATGTTACTGTTATGGAGGGCTACCGATCGGGCGTCCAGCAATGCACCCGCGAAAACAACCAAAAGCTGCATTTGTACCCTGCACAATCGTTTCCTGTATCTGGCCTGTGTACATGTGGCTACTGCGACGATACACACTGTTACACTTTTGGTACAATAACCGCTTATTCTTGTTATGTTTTCATTTAAATACTGCTGGAATGTCGTGATTCAAGTCAGCGATCTAAGTATCAAGTGGTTGTAAAGCTTGATGGAGTAGTGTAGTAGGCATTGTAAATGCTGTAGGGAAGAAATACTCGGAACTCATCACTTCTCTGAAACCTTTCACAGAATAAGGAGAAAATACAGCCATAACATCAGATGCATCTTCAACTCCCATCTCGGTAGGCCATTTCTGTTTACTTTGTTCCTGAGCCTTTGGAGATCTGTTCTCTTAGAAATCAAGGATGCACATGTATGTCTAAACAAAGGCGCAGGATATGCAGTAAGTTCTGTCAAGCTTGAAATGTTAACAAGTTGCCTTCTTTATAATAGAGAGAAAACGTTGACCTTGTAATGGATGAATCCAAAAACACTATGCTGAGTTGGAGATGAGCATGAAGCTTCGAAACAGCCAAAGGAAATGAATGGACGGTGAAGAATCGTTTTATATATCGATGGGATCTGATGCTGAGTTAAAACAAGAGATGCTATCCGTCCTACACATATTGAATGATGAAATGCCATAGCTTTCAGCATATTCATTACCTTGCAGACAACTATGCTTCTCTTACACCGTCAAATCTGCGTGATGAATACTGTGGTTGTCCGCTTAGTGAAGTTAAGACGATAAAGAAAACAAGAATGTCTTGCCGAAAGAAAACCGAACCATATTTTGTAAGCTTCAGGAAAGGACAAATGTAATGGAATTCAAAATTTTGCGTTTCTTACCGAAATAACTCCTTGGGAAATCTGTCGAGCATCCTTCGTACACGAACCACTAACACCTCGCAGACTAGCCACTGTCAGTGACAGTGGAAGATAGGTGGTGCTATATCCCAGTTAGCTTGTAAAGTATGTGGCTTAGTCAACGTCCCCTATGGCTCAGTGGCTCAAGCTGCTTGTTGGTTGGCATCTGCCTCTAGCGGTCATGGGTTCGATCCCCAGTAGGGGACAGAGGGAATGCGCGCCACTGACGAGCCCCAATAGGGCGAAACGCCCTTGGCGCTTTTCCAGACTAGGCTGTGCTATGGAGCTTGTGAACTACTGGGATGAATAGCTTAAAAATCTAAAATCTTACTACTCACCAGTAATTCCTACTTTGTCGCCTCGTTTCCAAGTGCGTCATCTCTCTCCTTCCAAGCAAACGCAACAGGTATTACGTACCATTCTTCTGAATCTAAACGACATACAGATGACTATAGCATCAATCAAACCAACTTTCCAACCGGGACCTGATGCTATTCCGCCTGCAGCTATTAGATTACGTGATAAGAACATATCTCTCCTCATGTTGAATATTTTCACACTGTCACTAAACGATAGCTGCTTCGCGCCTCAGTGTAAAAATTCCATAATTTTACCGAAGCACAAAGGCAGTCCACTAGATAGAACGTCAAATTATCGACCGATAAAGCAAACCCTTGCCGCCTCCAAGGCCTTAGAGAGAATGGCCAAGACTCAGGTAACACAGTTCCTGACAAAAGCAAACCTACTTAGCAGTTCCCATCATCGGTTCACAACAAAACCTTGTGTCACATGTCAATTGAAATTCCTCAATCATGTTACAGCAACTTTAGATGACGGCATGGCCATCATCATCGTCATCCTTCTGGATATGAAAACAGCATTTGACTGTGTAACGCACAAACCATTTTTGGCCGTGCTGGGGTCCTATGGAATTAGCAACCCTCTTTTGAGTTGGTTCGTATCATATCTTAACGCCCGAACACAAAGAGTACAGGCTGATCAATATTGTTTCACTTGGCTATAAAATTGAAGACTGGTAGCTCAGATTGTTCAGATAGCGGTTGAACTGTTTGCTGAGTTAGGCAATTTTGTTGCAAATATTTTGTCAACAATCGCACCGATGATGTCACCTCAATTGGAGACGAAACGTTTCCAACAAAATTGCCAAGCTCAGCGAACAGTTCAACCGGCATCTGAGCTACCAGTCTTCAATTCTATAGCCAACCATTTCGGGCGTACAACAAGCTCGTTGTTGGGAAACCTTTGCCTGCCGACAAGCTTGCACACGCGAACATCTCTACTTCCTACATGAATGCCTGAGAAGGAACGTGCTGCCAGCGAGTACAAACCACAGACCGGCACTAAACCATCCAGCCGCCTGGAACTTAGCACGACAATACGGGAGACGCATGGTCAAACTGATGATACTACGCTACTCTGCGCTACTGCACGCCACTCAACTACGCACTGATGATATCACCTCGATTGGTGACGAAACGTTTGCAACAAACTTGCCAAGCTCAGCGAACAGTTCAAGCGCCATTGTTCCACTTCCAGAAATGTCACCAGCTGTGTTGTTTGGGGCAGTGTATTGGGCCTATTGTTTTTCCTCTTTTACCTAAATGATATATTTGATTATAATAGACACGTACGCCTATTTGTATTTGTGGATGACATCAAACAACTGCACCCCTTTCGACCAAACCAAATGGAACTGTGCTCAAAAAATATACGCGAGGATTTATCATCCTTAAACAAATGAAGCGGAAGCAGGTCATTGAGGTTTTTTGCAGATAAATCTCAGATACTCTGCCACAAATGCAGTATACCAGCAGGATCCATCACTCTCACTTGTACCCCATCCCAACTGCGTATTCCGTTCGAGACCTAGAAATTCGATATTCCAGCAGCTTCAACTTCTCCGAACACATCCTACATCAAGTAACGAAAGCGAAGCAACTAACAAGCCACATCACTAGGTCATTTTAACTATCCCAAACACCATTTGAATCATTCAAACTCATTGTGCGACGCATTATCATACTTAGAATTGCTTTGGAAAATGTCCAGCTCTCATTTACCAAAACGCTCATAGAGCGCTTATCCATGAGGAGCGATGTTCACACCTCCAGCTCGATCCACCCTGGTTTCGACGGCTGAAAATCAATCTCACTATCCTCGACAGTATTATATGCTTGCGAGTTTGCTCAACCAGTTCTACCGTCAATGAAAAATTATATACTACTGGTACAAAAGCGATTGCTTTACAACTCCCGTGGGATAGTTGAAGTGAAAGCAAATAAAAGTGTAAATCGTCAATTTAAGCGTCTAGCGATTCAGACGCCCTGCCTCATTAATATGTTTTAGAATGCTCATTGTATTGTTACTGTAGTGTAATATGGGATAGTAATGTGGAGATGTGTCTTAAGAACAAAAGAAACGACAACGCTCTCTCGTGCGCCGTTTTCTTTGCCTGATGTAGTTGATGAATGCAGTTGTAGTATATCCGAACGATAATACACAGCAGCAGCGTGCAAGTAGTAATGCACAAATGCTGAGAATGAGCACCGTTTGGTTGAGGTAAACATCACTGATTATATAGCGTAATGTAAGTGGATGAGTGAATCATCCAGACGTCTTTCGAATACCGTTAGGGTGGGGGAAGAAACAGCGTATGTGGGAAGAGCGTTCCAGTGTTGGCACACCCGAAGGGAAAAGAAATTCCGGCGGCATTCCAACCGGCTGTATTGTGTGGCAAGCATTAGTTGGTGTCTTCTGACTGTGGTATTGTGCTTCAGCTTTAGTAGATGATGACAAGGATAGTTTGGATTCCTCAGGATTATATAACTCATTGTCAAGTCGCCACGCAGGCTTCTTTATTGTTCACTGTGGACCCGGAGGGTTTTCAACCATAATCCGTAAGGAAGATGAAACAGGCCCTTCACGTTCTTGCTCGCCATTCGTTGTGGCAATTCAAGAGCGGTAAGGTCTTGCTTTTGCAATGGCTGCAAGACGTGGATGGCGTACTCAGAATGAGGCCGAATGTAGGTGTTGAGCATCTGAGAAAAGATGGAAGGATCAAAGCGCCGTAATGCCCTCTGCCCTCGTCGGCCGAGTGGTCTGCACGTTTGCTTTGCAACCATAAGGTTCCCGGTTCGAATCCGCGTAGGGGTGGGCGTCCTCTTGGTATACTCAGCCCGCGCGCGACTGGTGGTGATTGCGCGGCAGCGAAGCGCCGTTACGGCGTACAGCTGACACATTATTATTATTATTTATTATTAATGCCCTCTGCAAAAGGCCAAGGTGTTGGTTAGCTTTTCTGGAGGTTTTCTCGACCTGACGGTAGCAGCCCAGATCTTCCTGCACTATCACGCCTAGATCGCATTTCGTTGAAGTGCGCTGCAATATGTGATCCCCCAGTCTGTATTCGCAAGTGGCTTTATGGCGTATGCTCAACACCTTGAAGCAAGTTCTGAGTCGATCATTCGTAGACCCTGTCAAGATCATCCTGAAGTGCTGCATTGTCGCTGGTTGTTCTAATGGCTCGCCACATCTTGAGATCATCAGCGTCAGATTAACTAATGACTCAACCTATCCCACTCTTAATGGGAAATGTCTACTATCCTTAAGGATAACCAAGAAAAATATCCGCTTAAAATTCTTCTTGGTGAGGTACGCCCAACTGTGGATAAACTGCCGTTGCAAGCAAAGACCTGCAAGAGTCTATCTATTTTTAAAACTAATTCAAGTACGTTTCTATGCCAGATATGCTCAAACTTTTCGACCTTCAACAATCCACGAGCGCGCTCATGGAATCGGGCCCGAACAACATGTGACAATATTACCTATCAACTAATCTTGCATATTATATACGTAACAAAACTGCATAGCTCCTCCACATTGAATGGGGTTTATACATGAAATAATAACGAAAATCGCTGTAAAAATAATCGTTCCACAAAAGGGAACGCGTCCCGCTCTTCGGGGAATATACCCATTTATTTATTTATAAGTCCGGGCGTCATCGTCCGCACGACTTAGCTGGTTGTTGGGTGACCAGTCCGGTTGTAGCCTTACACGGTCAAGAGTGATTGGTTGTCGCTTGGGTCAGGAAGGGTCTTTGAGGCGGCTGACGAGTCACTCGAGGGTTGGTTTGGCTATTCTGGTAGTTGAGATTCTTGCAAGTAGAACTCGGAAGGGTTGGGGGATGTGGCTTGACGCCGAATAGAGAACAGCGAGCAAGATAAAACTAAGCATGCCTTTCAGGTTTTTCAAAATTTTTTGTTTTTTTTGTCGATTTAACAAAGCATTAATGCGCGAAAAGCACGATTACCGGAAGACGTGAAAAACGCCTACCAACGGAAGTAACAAACGTTCAAAAAGATCACTAGAACTACAAGCCGTTTGACTTGTCTACTGCATCAGTTGTTTTAGGATAGAGAGGCGGAGAGCCAAGGAGAAAAGTGGGTTTGGTTTTATCTGGAGCTCGGGCAGTCGCCGCGGGTGTTTGTGCGATAGCATCAGGATAGGTTGAAAATGGTTCGTCAAAAAAGGCCACTTTGTGGTAACAATCCTGGTCTAAAGAGAAGTGTTTCGGAGTTCGTTACAGAACTCTGAAAGGTCCTGTTTCTGGAGGCCGGGGAGGGTGCCGCCCTGCGTCGGTACGGACGAAGAAGTGAGTGCAAGTAGAAGCTCCGATCACGTTGAAGAATCGTGCATAGTGAACGCATGCGTTGTGCAAGGGAGGATGCATAGTTGGACGGGGGCATACCAGACGATGGGGGAGGTGAACTGAATTCTCCTGGCAACTTTAGTGTTGTGATGTAAACCGGCTCTGCTGGTGCGCAATGCATGTCAACTTTGATGCTACTGTGTATACCTACGTGTACAGTTGGAAGATTTCCGCTGCATTAGGGTCTGAGAAAGCGCAACGCGAGGCTTTAAGCTATCTGTGGAAGCATCTAACCAAACCGTTGACTGCTGGATGGTACGCTGACGTCTGAATACGGCGACAACCCAAGAGGCTGCAGACGTGTCCAGTGGGGAAGATTCGAAAGCCGTTCCACGGTCGGTTGTGATGATGGATGAGTATCCGTAGTGCGAAACACAACGATCCAAGAAGGCCCGGATAACAGTCTCGGCTGTGCAGCCTGTTACGGAAATGGCTTCCGACCATCTGGTGAAGAGGCCGACACTTGTAAGAATGTATACGATTTCCTGTAAAGGAGGCAAATGTGGTGCCAGTTAGTGGTGTACATGCGATAACTGAGATCTGTGACGGGAAATAAGCCCAGAGGACTGTGGGTCTGCCTATTTACTTCAGCGCGTTGGCACTGAAGTCGGGCATGATCCCATGTCGTCATCCTTGTCATCCTCATAAATGCACGTTAGTTGAGGGTCCGAAACACGCCTCGGCTAATGTGTCGCAATACAGAAAGATAAGAGACTAAAAAGTTGCACTACAAAAAATTCCAAAGCAGGCAGTATAATGTTTAATATTATATCTAATTCGCATGAGATCGGAATTGGAAGGGGAATCTAAATGGGAAGGGTTGGACAAAGAAACTCACAACACCAACACCATTGCGGTAGGCTCCTGGCCACATCAGCAAGTGTGTCCAACCAAACGTGTTCATCCTCTTTCGGATCCCAGCCCGGCAGTCGGGATGCGCCAACTTCCTTTCTCCCGACCAAGTCATCGCTTTGCCCCCTCCCTCTTCCATCCGCACCCCGGGTGCACAAACAGTGCACGTCTGGGGAGTCGGTGTGCTGACATGCGCAGCACGTGGCCCGCCCATCGGAGCCTGGTGAGTGATATAATGATACTGGGCGGTTCACTTGCTCTTCCTGCATCAAATACCCGACACCAAACACATTCACTTCTCACGCGGTGTTCCCACCGGAGATGAGTTAAGCTGTGAAGACTGCGATGATCATATGTGACTAGCCTCTTTAAGTCTGTCTACCTGGTGGGTCAGATTTCACAACCGTATAGAAGGGTTGAAAGGACGGCTGCACTAAAAACTCTGCTCTTCCGGGCGAGAGTGATGTCGCGACTACGCTACAGGTGGCGGAGACTGGCAAAAGCATCTCGATCTTCTGCTCCGCGGTTCCTAATCTCATCTTCGATCCCAGGGGCGCTAATATAGCTGCCCAGAAACTTTAATTCCTGAACGATTTCTAGCTGATCACCACCAAGCGTCAGGGCACGGATGGGTCCCTGACAATCTTGGAGAAGTACTTCGAATCTCGAGGAACAAAACATAGTCCAAAACTATTGACAGCCATTGATAATCGGTCTAGCGCTGCTTGGCAAATTGCAGCGCTGTCACAGAGTATGGCAATGTCGTCCGCATACTCTGTCATGAAGTCGCACACCAGGAATAGCTCCACACCTAGATCGTATCTAGCGAATACTGTTTCCACGACTTCGTCAATAGCGTAGTTAAAGAGGAAATGTTACATCGGACAACCTTGTCTCACACCGCTGGAGATATTGAAGGGCGGCGACAATTTGCCATAAACCTCACTCTGCCCGAACTATGCGCATACAGCGTTTCTATAATGTTTGCTTATTTATCGGGCACACATTTTCTCAGTAAACAGTCCGAAAGGGTGCATCAATCAACCGAATCGAAGGCACTTATGATGTCGGGAAACACGACTACGGTGGGTCGCCAATAAACATGGCGGTGCTCCAACAATTGACGCAAACTGAAGATTGGTCGATGCAGCTCCGACTTCGACGAAACCCGGCTTGCTCTTCGGGGATCTGACCTTCATGAGTTCCGTCAGTTTGTGGAGAATGACAGACGCAAGCAATTTAAAGACAATTGAGATCAGACTGATCCCTTTGTGATTGCCGCATTCCGAACGGGAACCTCCCTTGAAAATTGGGACTGTGAGGGACCGGCTCCGGTCTGTTGGGACAGCTTCCTGTACCCAAAATTTCACTAGCAATTCGTGTAAATCATTTACAAGAGCAGGTTTCCGGAATTTGATGAGGGCTTGGGGAATTCTATCTGCCCGATGAGGCCCTATGCAATTTCCACTATCTGATCTCACATCCGACTTCTGCGCGTGAGGGTGGATCTAAGGAGACGGCCCATGGAGAAGGGCGCGCAATGTCTGAAAAAGAAAGTGATAAGTCAGGTTGGTCAAATTACCTTGCAAAGTGTTCCGCCCAACGCTCCAAGCGTTTTGACAAGCTGTGGATCGGCTGTGCACTCTCGTCGCGTATTTTTTGGCTGACACTAGGTCTCCTGTTACCTGTTTAAAGTATCAGACGGAATAACTTACGATGATTAGCAACGGCAGCGGCTGTTTCCATCTCCGAGGCACAATGAGACCACCAGGCATCAAGGTCTCTCTTCAGGCTTGCACGCAGTTTTTCCTGTTTTTGCGAATCTCATTGTTTTCGCTTCCAGCCGGAATACGTCGGCGAGCATCCATAAGTTCCAAAGACGATGTAGAAACCCAATGTGCAGGTTAGCAAGTAGAGTTGCCAGATGAAGACATGCAAACTAATAGTAACGGTTGACGAGTATGCAACCGGTGATCTTCGACGGTGTTCAGTGGGATGCCAGAGTATTTTGATACGTGTTCAGAACACCTGACTTTGCCAAGTGTCAGGTGTCAATATAATTAGAGGGACGTTGCGGACGTTCGCCGAAACGTACCCGAAGGTCGGCACACACAAGAGCGTGATCTAAGTCCACACTGGTGCTCCGAATCGAGCGACAGTTTTGGACACAGCCTCTCCAGCGGCAACTTACAGTAATGTGCTAGATTTGCGTCTAGTGCTGGTCCTGCCGCCACTTACTGAAACTGCACCACTCATATTCCCATCTTCGTGGTCATTCACTCCGACTCACACATCAGCACAGCCGGGTAATCTGCAGGCGACCTTCCTTCCCTCTGCGAGTCTGCCCAACGTGGAACCCCCTGCCTGCCGACCTAATCTCGGCCTATTCTGCGGATGATTTCAAGACTCGCCTGGACCGTCATCTCGCCGACCTGCATCATGATCTCCTCTGAGGCAACTATCTGCAGTCTGCAATACCGTGCCCCAGACTTGCACCAGTAATCTCTGCCACTTCTCACAAGGCGCAACAGCTTGTTCCTCTACGCCCAACGCTCCCGATTTACATGTTGTAGGATACCTTTTTTCCTTTATGCCACTCTTTTTCTTTCCCTAACTGTATCTGAGGGATGGTGAGGTGTCACGCTTTAAGCCGGCGTGCATTCTGTTCAAATGCCACATAGGCCCGATGAAGATACGAGCTAACATGCGGATCCAACCCGATATAAGGTTGCTTGGTCTTTCCATATTACCCGACCCTATTTCTCTACATCTTATGGGTCATGTAAAGCTCCAGCTTTTTCCCCATGGAATAGAATGTTCCTATGATTTAACCCGTTACTGGAACACGCGACAAGGTAACCAAACAATGTGTACATTTTAAATTTGCGGTAAGCCCACCGCTCTGTGTATTTTTGTGTTTTGCTACAACGATTTTCGTTCTCATGCTGTATCTACGAAAACTTAAGCGTTTGTGTTTATATCTCTGACAAATCCATTGTTCCCTTATACATCGATGCACCAGTTGATATTGTGAAGCTTTCAGCGCTTGTTTTGCTTAATCCATGGTTCATGAATCATCAGACATACCAGCACTTATATCTGGATATCCACCTTCTGGGTGCATAAAGCTTCTTGAATTAAAATGCATTGAATCACGCTACAGATCGGTAAAAATCTATGACGAGTGAAATTCACAATTGCGAAGATCACTGGTCAAGTCTCTCGCTTATGCTCCTCGACTTGCGCAGGGCCCGATGTAATCATTCCCTGTTTAATAAAAGGCATTAGTAGCGACATACCTCTGCTTTTGCTCAACACCTTTACATTCTCTTTTAGTAACAGAGCATATCCTACTCAGTGGAAAAAGTCTGTCGTTATCCCGCGACACAAAATGAATCTACCCACGAGGTTAAAATAGTTCACCCCATCAATCCTTCACCCATCGTATATAGAATAATGGAACGAATAGTGAAAGATGAACTGCTTATCTTCTTAACAAGACCAACACTATCAGCAAACCGCAGCAAGGTTTTATATAACGACGATCCTGCGCATGCCAGGCTGAGTTCTTAGACCACACAATGCTTGCCATAGACAACGGAAACATTGTTAGAATCTCGTTCTTGGACATGTAAAAAAACCTTTGATAGAGTGCCCTATCGGAGGTTGCTCAACGAATTGAAAGCAGTAGGCATTGGAGAGCCAATGTTTTCTTAGCTGTCCTCATATCCATTTGGTAGACAGTAAGTGGTGCGCATCGGAGACGATTCCTTTAGACTACGGGTGTCCAAACTTTTCGCAAGGAGGGCCACATTTTGTGAGATAAAAATATGTCGGGCCATATTCAGTTTGACATTAAGATAATAACAAAACTTACACATGTACGAAAAAGTCCAAGCCTGAATTTAATATTTCATGATGAGGCCGCGGGCCGGACTTTGGACATCCCTACTCTAAACCGAAAGCAGTCACCAGTGGAGTAAATCAATGGTGTGTGCTTACTCCACTTCTTTTTTTCATATATGTTAACAAGTATTCCAGCGAATGCTACATGGTGCTGCTTTCCTGTTTGAAGATGACATTAGAGTTGTATACTCGCAAGAACGTGGAAATACTTAGGAAACCGTACGCCTCATTCAGGATGACCTATTTGCACTTGGGTCCCGGTGTCAAATGTGACGGATGCCATTTGCCGTGAACAAGTGTAATATCAAATCCTACAAATTGCCAAGTACCGCCATACAGTCTATTTATGAAAGGCACATGTTTCTCGCAATGCAGTGCGGTTCGCGACTTGGACGTGAAATACTCTGTTACCTTCAACTATTCTGAACATATTGACTTTCAAGTTTCGAAGGCAACGAAGACCATCGGACAGTATTGCATAGTAAAGAAGTTAAGCACCCAAAACGTAGTCAGGCAGGAAAAGACACAGTACGAAGCCGAGTGTATCGCGCGAACACTGCACACCTAGATCACATGACACACGATTTAAAGCATGACACGAAGAGTTATTGATTGGACAATGCAAGCAAATCAATAGGAACGCGGTGTGGCTGAGCTAACTAACCAATGTCATTGACGGCCGTCGTATACCCTCCGGGAAGGAAATGCTCGACAGGTACACATTGCGACCTGCGAAGTGGTGGGCAGTTTTGTGTTTGAGCCGTATCCTGAATGGTTTGTTCCGTCGTTGGCTGGATTGCGTCAGATATATTTTCCTCCTTTTCTCATGTTTCTACACAAGGCGGACGTATGTGATCCTGATGCCGACACAAGACTCGACCATCTAACTCTAAGTCAGCCTTGACACCATCACTTGTGACCACGGTTGCGAGCTGCCATTACTGCTTGTGGGGAAGTGTAAACACACGATCCCTCGGCTGGCAAACAAAATCGTGATCCGTCTAACGTAGCTATCTTGTTTTGTTTCACTTCTATTTGCGTTCGACGATTGGGAAATAATAGGTGTAGTCCAGTGCGAAGTGCTCTTCCGGAAAACAGTTCTGCGGGGGATTTAGCCATGGCTATTGTCGGAGTTATTCCGTAGGCAAAAAGCAGTCGATCTAATTGTGTTTGTCTAGTTCCCGATAACTGCTTTCGCAGGTCTATTTTTACCGTCTGTCTCGCCTTTTCGGTTAATCCATTTGATACAGGATGATATGGGGGCTGTACGCAAGTGTTGAATGCCAATTCTCTGCATAAAGTTCTCGAACTTTACTGGTAAAACAGGACCCATTGTCTGTAAAAACAGTTTCAGGTATTCCAAAAAGTGCAGCGGATGACCACATTTCTGAAATGATTGTTTCAGCCGTAGGATGAAACACTGGATTAATATGGATCCATTTCGAATAGGCATCGACTATCAATATGAAAAATGTCCCGTACAAAGGACTAAAATATTCTGCATGGATTCGCTGTCATGGATTTTCAGGCCAACGGCAGTGGTGTATTGGACCTGGAAGTTTGTTCGATCAGTCGAATATATGATATTGTTGGCAGGTAGTTTTCAATTTCAAAATCTAACTCGGCCCACCAGCAGTAGCGCTGTGCAAGGTCTTACAATCGGGCAACAACTGGATGTCTATTGTGAAGTTCATTTAGAATGAAGCAGCGCGCTTTCAACGGTGGAACCAAACGTGAGCCCCACAATAAGCCATCATCGTGTACATTCAGCTCATTTTCTCGAAGCCCAAATGGTTTCCAATCAACCGGAATTCTACTAGGAGTATCACGGAAGTTAGGTTAGGATAAAGATAGGTCCATCAATATGCGAATTCAAATGTGTTGAGTTACCGCATCAAAGGAACTAACTCCACCGGTTCCACCATTGACCTTCCGGGTGTCGCGTGTGCTAACCGACGCAGAGCCTCTGCCGCACAAGTTTTAGAGCTTGGGATGTAAGATTTTGTATTCCTACGCACTCAAGATTAGGGCCCATCTTTGTATTATAGGAGAAAGCATTTTATCGATCTCCTTGGATTCACCTAATAAGGATATCAACTGTTTGTGACCAGTTTGGATCTCAAAATGATTGCTCAAATATAATGGTGGAATTTCTTGACACCAAAGTATAATGGTAGGGCCTTTCGATCCAACTGTGAATAATTTTGTCAACAGATTATAAGGCACACGAAGTGAAAACAATCGGATGCATTGTACCATTCGGCATTTCATGACACAAAAGCCTTCCAACTCCGTGTGTAGAAGCAGCACACTGAATAATCAAAGGCTTTTCTTTATGATAGAGAACTAAAACTGGCGCTGATGCTAGACAGTTTTTAGCACAATTGAAAGCAGACTGCTGCTCATTGGTCCACAACCACGGGGTGTTGTTATGCAGCAGTACTTTCAATGGAGCTAAACTGATTGATGCCCCCGGTAAAAAAAGACGATAGTGTGATAACTTTCTCGATAAAGATGGGAGTTCACCACTGTTCTTAGACTGCGATACCTGTATAACTGGAGATACTTTATCCTGCCAAATTCGCCGACCTCTTATCAAGTTTGCAGCCAAGATAACAAGCAGATTCAGACAAAATCCCACATCTAGACTTCTTCAGTTTCAATCCATTTGTTGCCAAACGTTTAAACACCGTCTGAAGTGTCTTTAAATGTTCAGCATCACTGTGGCCAGAAACCAGTATATCATCCAAATAAACACAAGTAAAGGGTATGTCCTTCATGATGCAATCGACTATCCGCTGGAAGATGCTGAGGGCGGAGCATATTTCGAAAGGAAGACGGGTATCCTGAAATAGTCCAAGATGTGTAGTTCTGGTGGTTAATTCGCGTGAGTCCTCATCAAGTTCAACTGGAGAATTTGGATGACTAAGATCAAGCTACGAATCTTCAATGCGTGGCAAAAGATACCTTTCCACCTTGGTAGCTTGACTGACAGCTATCTTCTAGTGTTTACAGATACGAACTGTGTCATCGAGTTTGATTACAGGAACAAATGGGTACCTCAAACCGAGTGTTGTAAGGGTATGATTACGCCTATGGATTGTAGCTGTTTTAGTTCTACTTCCACTTTGGGACGCATAGCGTACGGTAATGTTCGTGCTTTTTAAAAGTGGGTGCTGGTGTTCTCTCGTAGACTGATAGAAGCCTTGAAATGTTTCAGCTTCCCCAATTTATTTTCGAATAAGAAAGAAAATTAGTTCAATAGATCCTTTGGACTGCTATCATTGATCACGACCTCATTAATCTGTACCGTTTCTGAGAAGTATCGGACCCAATTTCTGCCCAAGTGATTTGGTCTTTTCCCAGGTACCACGAGTTGATTCCCGCTTGCCTTACTTGACATTAACCATGCACATTTCCAAAACCCCAATCGGACCTCCAGTATAGACTTGTAATTTGTAATCACGTGGTTGCAAGGGCGGCAGACTCTTGATTGAATCACTGTTTATAATGGTGACTGCAGCCAACGTACTTAGTTCCAAATCGATCGGTTATTTCTCGCTCATCGAATGATTCGTATATGGAGGGCACTTGTTACGTGATACAGTATTCAAGTAGACAGAATTAAGATTGTTGTCTGGGCCTTCCAGAACGTTTTTCTTTGCAAGCGGCAGCTTGTTTTGGCTCCTCGGTTGAGAGGGATTAGGGGGGGAGTTCCGATCTGCACACGCGGACTGGGTAATCTATTTGACCACATTTTCGGCAGCTGCTTTCTTTGTGGGAACGCTCAGAAACTCAATCATGTTACATCCCACAGCGGTAGCTCACGAACTGTCTTCAAGGTCCACCTGGAGTCTGTGGTTTAACAACTGCGTGAACAACATCGATGGCTGAATGGTTAGTGAATTCACGTAGCTCGTGCGAGATATTCTCCATTTGGTGAACGATTAGACAACCGTCCTTTCACGTGGTATCTGACTCGGTCAAAGATAGCAAATTTTCCTGAGCACTTTCGTCCAGAATGCTCGCAAGTAAGTGCTCCATTTTCATGTCTTCTTCAAATGTGTCGGGCGGAAATTCATTGTATTTACATTGGGTAATGGACTGGCGGATGAGTGCAATGAGATTATTGACACTCTCGTCCGCTTCCTGTACAGGCTTTGACAATCAGTATCTCGTAGTATAAGCATGCTGTTTCAATCACTATAATGTTATATATTTATCCAAGGCAGGTGTAATAGTGTCACAATTTTCCACATGTAATGCATCATAATGTAGCTGGCCTTCAGTCCCCAGCAATAGTCTGAATAGTCTTATTTTGTGGGACTCCGAAAATGAAATCATGGGATTCGAAACAGGCAGTAGTTCTATGTAGTTAATAAATGCTTTCTCCCACCTCATCCAGTTTGATAAGGTGTTTTGTCCTCAACGGAAGACCTAAAGTTGGCAGGTGGATTGACGATGGGATTCATTTGGACCGGTCGTCAATATTACATAGTAAAGAAGTTAAGCCTTCAAACCGTAGTCAGACAGGAAAAGACGCAATACGAAGCTAAGTGTATCGGGCCACCATTGCACACATGGATCACATAACACACGAATAAAGCATGACACGAAAAGTCATTGAATGGTCAATGCGAGGCAAACGCGGTGTAGCTGAGCTAACTAATCAATGTCATCAACGGACCTAAGAGACAGATACGCAATCATCATCATTTCATGGAATCTCACATCTGACTTTGCAACACATATGTCTTGATTTGTATGGAATGCTGTTCATTTGTCCAATCAAGTCTGCGAAAGTCTGATTAGCTTGCTTTTAACAGGGTCCAGCGACGGTTCACGAAAGAGCTATGCGGCTATTACCCAAACATAGAGTGTTGTGATAAGCTTGGATTTGACCAAGTCTGACTTCAGAAAATGAAGCTGAACCTACGTTTGCTTTACCGAATCATTAACCATCAGGTGCATAGTTCTGCTGACGACGTTTACATGTCTTTAAACAGCAGATGACCGATCCGCAACAAAGTGATACAAGTCACGATTCCCAAGTTTACTAAGAGAATCAGAGAACATTTTTTTCTAATCCACGACAACAATTTGTAACAAACGTCTTAGAGATTTGGGAACATGATGTACAGTGCGTAATTTTAAGCTTGCGATTAATGGACAATTAATGGTGCAAAGCGTGATTAATATCTTTGAGACATCACAATCTCTGGATAAGGCTTTAAGCATGCTAATGATAGCACCTGCCTAAATTACGAACAACATACACATCCTTTTTATTCCATTTTTCTTCCCGGACCTGAACCTGTGCTCACGGAGAACTCTTTTTCCTCGACAGTTGGAAAAACCGCAAAAGGATTCGGATTATCTTGTTACCTAAACTTGAACTCTGCACCCACATTCATTGCTAAAACGTTGACTGCAATTACATGAAAATGAGGTAACAGTTTTTATCTGTTCCTTCTAAAGAATAGCTCACATCGCCAAGGAGTCTACAACTTATGTAATTAGAGAAGTAAATAGACGAAGATGTACAACACTCATTCACTTAGCAGCATGAGCAACATACTAGTAACTTTCTTCGGGTCGACAACAGAAGGTGACAAATAAAGTAAGAGTGTGTTACGATACAATGAATTATGGGAGAATAAAACCGATTTTGAGCGCGTATAGGAGACAAACTATGTTTTTATGATATCATATAGCGGTTTGAAGCGGTCAGTTAGGACCTTACAAGAAAAGTTTTTGCGAGCGTCAAAATATTAACAAATAATAAAATCGACTAGGGAATCTCTGAGCGATTCGCTGCAGCTGGAACTATGTTTACCTGCACGATCAACACAAGCCTTGTGTATTAGCCCAGGCAATATTAATGCTGAACAGTACAGCTAATATGGCAGTATATGTACAGTTACAATGCGCAAACTTAAACTTTGCGATAGGAAAAGCTTCTTAAGTTTGAAAGCATGAAACCATGATCTACTGGCCTTGTGAAATATTGCAAAAACGTGCGTGAATCAAGAGAAGTTTGGGACACATATACACGAGATACTTGACCGTGGAGGAAGTTGGCATGCTTTTATCATTCACAGTTAACAGGGAAGGCATATAAACTTACTCGCAACTTATCAGGGCTGATAAACGAATATGTTATGCCAGTACGTTTCTACCTATAACATTTAACGGCATTAAGGTCTAGGGACCTAGATGATGACCAACTGGCAAGTTCTACTAAACGCCGCTGAAGTGTGGAAGACATCACAATTAGAGAGGTCCTGCATCCCAAGATAACATCGTCAGCATATATGCATTCAATAAATGTTGACGATACAGCAATCTTTTAGACATATAAAGAAATATGAAGAATGTGAGGATCGTGCCTTGAAAAACACCACGGTCAGCGCGAAGCAGATAGGATGTTTTGGTGTTTAATTGAGTAAGGTGATTGCGATCAGTAAAGTACTCAGGTAACACCAGTATGAACCCATTTTCAGTAAAGTTGATTGAGCAAAATGGATCGGTCATGCTTCCCGAAAGTACTTGAAAAAAAGAAAGCATTACGAACTGCACCTTGTATCCAACTAAAACGTGATTAAATATACAAGGTACGAGACAACATTTGGCGTAGAGTGCTGGAATCTAAGAGCGAACTGATAGACCTCGTCAGCATGAGTAACCACAGATATCAGCTGGACTAGTAGCTTTTTGAGAACTTTTAAAAGCATAGAGGTACAAGCAATTGGCCGATACTTTTGAGATTACTTTTTAGGTAGTGACGTTATGTTAGCTGATCTCCAGATGTCAGGGATGACACCAGTACTGAAACGCTTGTTGAAAATATCACTCAAAAGGTGTCGACGTACTGCTTCAAAAGCACAAGTAATAAAGTATCGGGGCCACTGGCTTTGTATGACATTTGTCTTTGGAGTTCCTTGTAGATGTCACATTGATCAAATAGGGCGGCTAGTTTTAAGCGTGAAGGAGGGCATTGAAAAAGTGCTCGACGGAGAGGAGCTCAACTCAAAACTGTTTGTCAAGATCTAATGCTCCGGTACAACTGATGGTACTTTTACCACAGGCTTCCTTCAGCAGCCTTTAGAGATCGCGGTAACTATGGTTTCCCAGTGTTGTTTCAATGTATAAAATGTTTATCCTTGTTATACCGGCTTTAATTTCCAAAGTTGCGCTTTTAGCGCAGGTGCTCATTATGGGCTACTAAACAAGGTTTTCCTCCTTCGGAGTTGTTTCAGCAGTGGTGAAGCAAATCTGTCTGCTCGTAGCTAGACCGGGTCGGCAGCGTAGCATATGTGGAAGCAAAAATTGGTGTTACTCGTGAGTTGCTCGCAGTGAATCGATAGATTTTCGGTAAAAGCTAAAAAAAACTGAAAAAGGGTTACTTGCAGTCGTGTACAATATTTTGCCGAGCAATTACTACATCGGTCGTTTCATAAGGGCAGTATAGCCAGTTTCACTGTAGTTGAGGGCAACTCTTTAGGATACAAGCGTCCGATTTACTTCTTGTTGCACGCTTCTGGATGGGAAATAAGCAACGTTTTGTGTAAGCAACTGTTACGATTGCGTAGATGGCTGGCACGGTTGGAGCACGCCTGTGATAACTGGTTGGAACACTTTCCAATCGAACGGATTTACGCTGACCTGATGGCGTTAGCTTAGCCCGGGGTACGCGCTGATGAGACGAAAATTGAGCAAGCGTGAGAACAATCCTAGCCGCACGTACTCGGATGGACGCTGAGCCCTCAGAACGGACGCACACGGGAGGGGGTTACGGTAGACGCGCGCTAGTGACTTAGACGCGAAAGTTGCCCGGCTAACGACGCACACAAAGTCATGTGACCGACCGAGTCCCAACTAAGGCGAAGAGGAAGCAAGACAGGTAGTCCTCTGAAGGCTCTTTTACGACCAACAAAGGGTGAATCACAGTCAATGCAATGGGTCATTAAGTTGGGGAAAATTGCTATCACGACGGGGTGGTAGTTTGTAAAACAACATTGTCAACAGGTGCGCGGTTTGGCCGCGTCTCGGAGTGGCTGAACACTGCTGTGTTGTGGGGAGGAATAGGACCCCGCTTTCCACAGCCATTATGCCAGAGTTTCTGGTGCGTTTTGGCGGAAATATTTGACGGGCCCTTAACAGTAACGTCAAGCTGTGAGTTTCGTTTGGTCTGGAATGTTACTAAAGTTGCTAAATCAATTGACTTGAAGAAGGTTCTGTCATATTTATTGAAATCACGAACAACAATGCAGACAGGGTATTCTAGTTTCGGCAGTGACCGCGAGGAAATTTGCTCTACTAAGTTCCTCAACTCGGAGGATGATGTGTCAAGAGAAATGTGGAAATGGCTGATAAGTACGGATTGAAAATAAAAGCCACTTAGAATTTTGGCTTGCACTCAAATAAATGGCAGCTTGTCGAGTAAGTGAGTAGCCGGGTTAGTTTGAGCGTGGCCAGACATGGGCAACTGGCAGTGCACCACTCGCCTTTCTTCAGCTGTAGATCCACTTGATTACTTGTTGAGGATATAAGTGTGCCGGGTCGCCAGCTTGCTTTATGACGCAGCCTTGTGTACATTGGATCGAAATCATTGAGACACATTTTCTCTAGCATCTCGTCATTCCCACACAACTTCCCCCGCTTTGAATCCATGCTTCTTCTAAGGATCGGAAAAAGGAGGCGCAATCTCGTCCGTAATGACCGGCCAAATATCAACTGCGCAGGTGACTTCCCTGTCAAATCAGTCGGTGTCGTGTGGTAAGATAACAATCGACAATCCAAGGCAGTTTGCAGAATTCCATGCGCCTGCTTAAGACTACTTTTCTTAAATGTCTGGGCTGCACCTTCTGCTATTCCCTTCGACGTGGGGCGATAAGGCGCAGAAGTGGCGCGCTGTATTCCACCGTTAAGCGAGAATTGATGAAACAGCTCACTTGTAAATGATGTCCCGTTTTCGGTGCATACCGTCTTTTGGATAACGGAGATTGCAACTACGGAACACATTTTTGCAACTCTTGTTGCGAAATTCGCATGTGGAACTGTATGTATTTCTATCCATTTAGAGTGGACAGCAATTAAAACTAGTCACATAATTTCATTGAGCGAGGCAAAGTAGTCTACGTGTACCCGCTGTCAGGGCCTCTCCGGCTACAGACAGGTTTATCGGTCCGGAAGATTTTTAGCTTTTGTTTTTCTAATACAGGTCGCGACTTTTCGGAAGCCGTTCTTTATCCTGGTCAACTTTCGGTCACCAATAATGACCACGTACCCGTGCTTTCATCCTGTTAACGCCAGGGTGTGTGTCACTTAGTTCTCTCAAAAACTGGGGCTGTAGTTCGTCCGGGGGAACTGTGCACGAGCCTGAACAAATACAGCCGTCGTAGAGAGTTTACGCATTATTCCGACAAGCGATGGTACCAATTCGTTGGACATGCTTGTAGACCATCCGGTTAGCAGGAACCTCTTTACCATCAGCAATACAAGGTTCCGGCCCGTCAGGCGCGAACCACCTCACTCCGGATGTGTGCCTTTTCAAGATGTTACATCAGATTGATAAACTCCATTGGTTCACTGTTCATTTGTGTGCCATGCTGCTGCGATATGCGACTAAGTGCATTTGTAAAAGTGTCGCCCGGTCGGTTTACATATTAAAATTTGTGGTTAGAAGAGCTCAAATAGTGCCTACCTTTATTTCAAGGAGAAGTATAGGACTAGTCTATACTAGTCCGAGTGTTCTCGCGCTGGTAGGGATGCCAGAAAACCAGAAAGACGGACACAACGGATGGTATTCGCGGAAGGCTACAATCGAACGAAAACGTATGAAGCGACGAGAGCGTACGTCAGTGCCGGAACTCACCGTGGAGAAAAGTGATGAGCCGGATGCAGTTCATAATGGCCGTAGAGTCGGCATTAAAACAAAAAGCAATATTTTATGACTGGGTAATAAAAGTGTACAAAAAACAAGAAATATCTTTTGGGTTGCTACAGAGCTCCCCTCCTAGAAGGCTGAACGAAGAAGCCTTCGAAATCAACTGGTTGTGGATCCAAAGTTTGCAAAAGTTTCTGGTATACAAAGAAGAGTCTGCTCGGGATCGAAAAAAAATGTAGCCGAAAATTTGTATCCGCTGTGCCGTCCGGTCTTTATTATTTATTGATTGCAGGGCAGGGTGCATTTCGGCGAGCCGTTGGAGCGGGCTTGTCGGACTACAAAAAAACTGGCTAGTCCAGAAAAAGGCCGACAGGACCTCAACCTCCGCTGCTGCCAAACGGTGCGCTTGGGAGTGGTCTCTCCCCCCGCCGCACCCCGCCCCGCGCCATAACGACCCTCGTCCCACGAAGAAAACGACCATGGTCCCACGGAGAAGCGACCCTCGTCTCGCGGAGAAGCGATCCTCGTCCCGCGGAGAAGCGATCCTCGTCCCGCGGAGAAGCGACCAGTGTTCGCGTCAGGGTCCTCGAAAAGATTCCTCGTGTGGGCCAGTCGATCGAAGGGGAGGGTTGGGGCATGTAAAGACGAGAAAATAGAAAAACACGCGCAGAAAACGCCAAAAAGAACAAACGAATAAGCTGCGTGTTTAAATGTTTTTTGGTTTTTGATAATTTTTTTTGAAAAAGGTTTTTCGGGGTTTTTTATATTTTTGTGTTTTCAAAACGTTAATCGACCAAAAACGAGGCAAATATATACAATATCTACAAAGTTAAAAGTATTTACACTGTACATAGTCGGAGAAGCGGACGGGCTTACGCACCTCCCGACCACGGCGATTGGTCGTGGGAGGCGGCGGGCTAGATTCGGGAGAGGTTGGGACGGCTTGCAGACCGAGATCGTGGTCTGGTTGAACTGGACTAGGATGATGTAAGTTGGTGCGATGAGTTGCAACGTCGCACGAAGCACTACTAGACGAAGTAGGCGAGGTAGTCTCTTCCATAAAGGCGGGTTTCAGACGGTCGATGGTGACGACTTCGTGTCGACCACCGCGGTCAATAGTGTACGCCTTACTCGCACGATGCAGCACCTTAAAGGGTCCTATTGTAGCGAGAACGACACGGTAGGGGAGAACGCTGTTTATTGCACGCCGAGAGGTTTACCCACATGTCCCACGCACACACATAAATATAGCCGCGTTTCCCACTTACGACGCACCACGTTCCGCCGCGTGAAGTGGTGTCCACTAAGCGCCATTTGGCTGATCCGACATGGACATTGAATGTCCCGTTTTCCGCCCACATTTCTGCTCCCTTGCGTCGCAGCCTATCCAGACTGGATTCGTACCAAAGCTCTCGACTTGCTTGCTCGGGGCTGTGTTGCTCTGGTCGGGCCGATTTCTGGGGCCGTAGATACCGGCATATCTCTTGGGAAAATCGGGCTCCCTTTCATGTCGCCTCTTGTTCTTTCCGGCGTGGCCGCGGTATCGTTTGTCGCTGACGACCCATTCCCGGATTGCATCGTAGGCCACGAGCTGAGTTGACCATTCCCGTTCCCATTCTCCGCGTTAGTTCCCATCTCCTGCTGCTTTCGGGGCATTTCCGTGTGAACTGAGATCCGCGCCCCTACACTATGTACGGCGACTGAAGAGGCTGTCGAACACCGTCTGCGCGAAGAAGGACGTGTGAACAAGT
>OX104064.1:89563535-89735861 GCA_944474145.2 Dicrocoelium dendriticum
AACGCTTTAGTTCACGCCTAATAGCCCGTCTGGTCACACTGTGTTCAGAGCCAGCCGGGAGGTGTCTTCTAGCTTCCAACAGTTTCACGGACCTCTCGGATATCCAGTGACTGGTGCGGTGACGATGGATAGTGCCACAAGCAGATGCTCCTGCCTCGTGCATGGCGGCAGAGAACCTATTCCACTGAAGCTCAGTGTCATCAGGACAAAGCAGTGTAAGTTCGGTACGCAGTGCGTCTTGATAAGCTTGCCTGACCGAGGACGGAGACAATTTCTCAGTTGCCCATCGGAAAGGACGCTTGGTGCGCTTCCCGGTAAAGTTCATGGAGAAACGACAAGCTACCACGACTTTATCAGAGTCGACACTGGTACTCCATTGCGAGCGGCAATCCAGGCTGGAACCACACCACCTGTAACTTATGGCTACGTGGTCAATTTGTGTCCATCCCTGGCCAGCTACAGGAGGACGCCAAGTTGCACTTCTGCGCCCACTGTGTCTAAGAGCAGTGCTGCTAAAAAAACAACTGGTGCTCCGCACACAGTCGCAGTAGACGTTCACCGTTGTTAGTCCGTTCGGAGGGAAGTCCACAATTACCACCCAGCTGAGCTTCTGAAGGGATCAGAAGCCCTACTTGTACGTTCATATCCCCTGCAAGTATTAGAATATCTGAACTAGTAGCACTGCGTAATAGCGCGTTCAGTTCGTGATAGAAAGTGTCCTTGAGTGCATTAGAACTGCAGTCGGTGGGAGCATAAGCGGAAATCACAATTAAGCAGCGTTTTGTACTACTTCATGAATCAACCTTAGCTGATATCGTCAAACGGGCTGCACATAAACGGCTATTCACCGGAGTCCAATCAACCAACGATGGCTCAGCCTTGAAGCTTCGAATGATACCTACGCCAGCTTGACCCGTGAGTGCTGCATCGGCGTCTCCGGATGCGTGCAACCAATAACGAGAGGATAATTCGGGTGCAGTTAATTCAATAACCCCGTTAGGGCCATTGATCCTAGTTTTGGACACACAATACACCTCAATACCCAGTGTGTCCAAGGTGCGTGCGACTGTAGCCTGTTAACCTACTTGCGTTAGAGTGCGAACGTTGAATGTCGTCATGGAAATGGGATAGCGTGGACTTATAAGGGACTTTTGCCGATAGGCGTCCGATAGATGCTGTGGGATGGTGGCTGCAGAAGGTTCGACTCCAGTGGCACTTCGGCTGCTGTCAATTAAGCTGGGAATTATAGAAGGAAGGTTAGTAATTGGGGTCGGGATGGGAGTAAGAGCAACAGTTGGAAAACAAAGAAGGGAGGCGCCAGCAGTAGCATGTTTTCGTTCATCCGCCCTGTTGTATGCAGCAGATAAGGCGACCCTTGATAATCTACGCGACGGCCAATGCAGGATGAATTTTATGTTTGAAGAAAATGTCATGGTACTGGCTGAGGTACTACCAGGGCGCCCAGACCTAGACAGGATGACGATTAGGGTCCTCATCCAAAGCCTTTGGCTCAAAAGCCTGTCCGCAAGACAGCGGGGAGGTGGCAATGATTTAGTTTTACAGAAATGGATGCCATCCCATTTCAAACCCCTAACCTGGAGGACCAGGAGACTGCGTTTGTCTGACTTCTCACCTGGTAGGAGTAGCTCTGAAGGTGGCCGGAGGCATCACCCAGTATAGCTCAATGGGCAAATGAGGTACGCAAACCGTCGCAGCACGTTAAGGTCCAGTCTCGTCGCGACGGGCGACAGGAATTCACTTGAATCAGAACAGTACGCGGACAACCGGGAAGCTAAGAACCGTGAACCTAGCGCATAGACACTTCACTTCACAAGCCATTTCGAAACCACATATTTACAACCAATCGAAATCAAGCTGTTTCAATCAGGATTAACCATCAACAGAAGTCAATAGAACTGCGAGGATCTACCCACCTCGGAATCTAACTCTTTTAATCAACCGCTTCCAGTCAATTTCCATTGGCCACGTGTTACGCATGTCAGCCCCCCGACTCCTGCGACGTGCGTTGTTTGCGCGCCGGGGGTGTGGATGGAAGAAGAGGAGGGGTGGCCAAGCGATGACTTGGTCCAGAGGAATGAAGGCCCTCACTTCTGAGCTGGCCTCGGTCGGAGCGTCTCGGCTCCCTGGTTGTGGTCCGAAAGACGATGAACACGTTTGGTTGGACACACTTGCTGACATGGCAAGGAGCCAACCTCAGTGGCGTTCGTGCTGTGAGTTTCTTTGTCCCACCCCATCCCTCTTAGCCTCCCCCTCCAACCACGATCTCATCATTTAGCCTTATATAATTTTGCATACCAATTTTTTTGATGCACAGTAGCCGGCTGGTAGCTTACCGGAACGATGCCCATCCGTTACCGGTAGCTCAGCTGGCTTGCACCAGTTGCTTTTTTCTCTCCTTTTTTCTATGTATTGCGGCACAGTATGTGAGGTGTTCCCCACCTCTAGCTAACGTGTATGATGATGACGATGAATTTCCATTAGGTACAACGAGGAACGTCCAATCAGGATGAACCACCAACGGGATGCGGTGGAACTGCGACTATATCCCATATCGGTACCTTATTCTTGTAAGCAATGAACGTCAATGTATTCCCATCTAGCACTTCAATGAACATCCAATCTGGATGATGGACTAGCGGAAGACAATAGGACTGCGATTATTTTCCATATCGGAACTGTACTGTTGTAACCAACTCAACTCGGTGCAATTCCACTGAGCACATCGGTGAACTCTCAAACGGAAGAAAGCGCACTTAACATCGTCGGTACTCTATATAAGGAACGACAGAGTAACTGCCGCCCACTCCTGGATTCGACTGGCATAACTTTCGCTATCAAGCTACTGCCAAATCTGCACTGATGATGTCACTCGATTGGTGGGGGAACGTCTGCAGTCAAGTTGCCAAGTTTGGCGAACAAAGGAACCACTGAACCACATTTGATTCATCGCAGTTAGAGTACTAGCCGAAAAGGGTAAACCAGCAATCTGGAAATGCATCAGACGATATTTTCGTCCTAACGGGGCTCGTCGGTGGTGCGCATTCCCCATGACCGCTAGCGGCTTGCACCACTATTCAGTAGTTTATGCCACTGAGCCATGGGGGACGATTGTCGACCATCACGGAATAAAACCTAACTGCGATTTAGCCAGACCCATTCTTTAGTGAGCAATTGATAAGTCAACCCGGGCTAGCGCTATTCAGAAACATTTTAATCGTAGCTGAATACTGACGAGGCTACTTATCTCCAGATTTACTGACAACCGCATTCGCAAAATGCTGCTACAACAAGGTATCAGAACTTTGACCTGGGAACGAGGCTTCGGTTTCGCTATGTTCTAAGCAACTAGACCGATCGATGTTATCATCATCATCATCGTCATCATTAACAGCAGTACATCAGCCACTTGAACTGACGCTTCGCCTCCACATAACCGTAGTGACCTATGGAACGAAGAATAGTGAGACAGAGAGAAGGGGGTCCTATCGTAAGACCTTAATGCCCTAAACTAATATTTAGGGTTAAGGTGTCTACACGTTGTGTCAACATGCTACCGTCACAAACAGCTGGCTATCGTGCAAAGATAAGGCGGCAGCAAAGAGAAGCTTCCTTTCGGCTTTCGCAGCCCCGCTTCATGATCAACCATTACCCCAGCAGATAAATCAGCACCAAATACACTTTAAACAGGCAATCTGATTAGAAGACGGCAGCAGACGCGCCACTGGTGCCAACGGCAAACCATGTCTGTAGCGTCTAGGACAAAACACAAGGCGGGCCACATGGACTCCAGCCTGGAAAGCGAGACGGACCGACGGCACTGGGTTTGAACGTAGTGATTTCATTTTCTGCTGCCAAATTAACTATGTCCACCTCAGACCATGCTCCGCCCTACAGCTGGCAAACAAAACAAGACTCTCTTAGGTAAGCGCTGACCAGGCATTCGTAGTACTTGCCTAAGCCAAGGCAACTTATTCAGTACTATCTGTTGTTCTAAGGAACTAACGGTTATCACTGCCCAGTACTCGCTGACGCACATCATCATTGAGGACACGCTGGGGCCATCCGACATTAGCAATGCTTCGCAAACAAGGATGCTCAAAGATTGGAAGACGCCGCAGGTCCTCAGATCGAAGGGCCAAGTTACACTACCTTGTAAATACAACCCTTCAGACCGAATGGAACTCCTTTCTGAGGTCATAGATTCAAGAAAACTTTTCTGGCTTTTGTCATAAGTGAAGTGGTTTTGTTGCTATTGCGCCCATCGTTGATGATGCAGCTGCCAAGTTAGGTGAAGTGATCAACTACCTCAAATTCTCGCTATCAAGGGGAAAGGGATCATCAGTTGGCTGATGGTTCTGTAAACAATCTTTGCATTTTGAAATTCGAAGCACATATCAAATGATGTGATCACGCTGGACAGTTTATTCAGTTTGCATCAGCCGTCCCAACATCGTTAGACAGTAAAACAATATCGTCCGCATAAGCAAAATCAACTAGCTTTTCACCAGGCAGCATCTCAACACTTGCATCACGAGGCTGTGCAAAGGAACCTTTCATGATGCAGTCCATACTCGATGTAACAAAATACAGCCTACCCAACGGTTACCAGGGATTAAATCATCCTGTAACGGTTCTGGAAATAGCTCTCAGAAGACTGACTTGGTCTCTTTTCTCGTCCTAATTTCACATGCAAATCTATGGAGAGTTGGACATTATTCTAGTTAGTGTTGATGTCAGGGCATGACACTAGATGAGCAGGACTGCATTGCCGAACACCACCTAATCGATACAGAAGAGCAAAGTTTTATTCAGTCGCCCCTTATTCGAACAAACTAAGCGACGTGAGCATGTCAGCTTTTAAACCCAAGCCTCACTATGCAGATATTCGAACAGACTTATTCCCTACGAACAAAGGTGCTGTTCTACGGTACTTGCGATAGGATTTCGCTTCGCCTCTTACTACTACGCCCTCCAGTTTCTACAAACATTAGTTACCGCAATACCTCTTGCAGATGCCCGAATACTTATGCTGGTATTACACTGATAAGAACTTAATCATTCTTTGTTTCCTTATTGTGCCTCTCCGGATGAGTCTAGTACCTGCGGACGTTGCGACGTACGTTTAATCGGATGACAAGCAGGCTATGCTTGGGAGGAATGCAATGGTAGTGTCAAAGATAGTACTGTTCTTTACTCGTATGACTGTTACTTCAGCGGGAGTGACATACCTACAAGAACCCTGTCCGAAGCCATTTTAACCGTCTACCTGACGTATATCATGCGGTGGTCATCACATCCAGCTGTTACAGGATGTGAAATCTGTTTGCTTTAGTCAACATCGATCGATTCCATCTGTAGAAAGTTAAGCTGTCTCGGCATCGTCGCAGGACATGTCAGCAAACGATCCAATAAAGCCAACCGATTTTTCTAAGTGGGTTCTTCTAATGGTAATGTTTTGAAAAATGACGGCACGGTTAGGATATGCAATGATCTACCAGGTGTAAACTGGCAGATGGTCGTTGAGAAACTCGTGCTATTGTCTTCTGACGAGCCAACAGTTTGTCTTTCCAGTGCAATATTTGTCTCAAACTGGAATTAGGAAATTGTGTTTTTCCATATGCCTTGGGCTAATAACTACAATCCCCTTACTGCCTTCCAAGCTCCGATGGATTACATCATTACAAAGTGGCACCCATATGTCTGAGCTAAGCACCTGCTGCCTGCAAATGTATATGACTCACCTCTTGGTACGTATGATGGGTAGGTTGCATACACAGGTGGTAATTGTGTTTGCGGCTACATGCTGTAAGAGCGTGGCGAGCGTTTTCATAAATTCCTCCGATTCAGTGAACCTGACCGCTTGAACAAGAAAACATGTGTTGCTTACCGTCAATGAGATTCAGTTTTTAAGACATCTTTCGTGTAGTGGCATTCGCCCGAGTAACAAAATGTCCGCTCTATAGCTGACGCCCAGAGACCTAGCAACTTAACGTACCTAAAGTCCGTTCTGGGCATGTGCTCTTAAAACTGGCGCCACATTCGCGATTTTACAACCGTCATAGAATCACTTCGGAAATTTAAAACAAATGGACCACCGTTTGATCGGGGAAGTGGTCAACAACCTGCATTTGACGAACTGAAAAGGTGATTTCTCCTGCCACCCCGGTTGCGATCTTTAACGAATAATATCTTACTTTTGTGTCAACCGATGCCTCCGATGTTGGTTACGGTAATGTTCTTTCAAAGCTATGAAACCGTAAAGAAATAGTCGCTATTTGCATTTCGCGGAAGTTCACAGAATCTGAGCGTCATTACTCCGTCGGTGAGAAGTAGGTTGTTACTTGTATGTGAACTTGCGAGACATGACAGCCATTTCTTTTTGAGCGCCGCTTCCTTTTACGGACTGCTCATTGCGCCTTCACTACCCTCCACAGGTATGGATCTATAGGATTCCACTATATGCGGATCAGTCACTGGTACACCAGACATTTGTGTCACAATTGCAAAAACTTTTACCGGCCAGGATGTTAGGATCAAATAGCCGACGGATAATTCTGCCTACCTTTGAGGCTGGAGGATGAAAGTTACTTTTAAATGCAGCAGTGGTGCCTAGTCTCATGCCCGATTAGTCTGCCCTAACGATTAATAAACCCCGAATCGAGGATACCAAAGATGCGACACTGCAGCAGCTCGCGACTTATGTTCAGGTTGAGTAACCGTAGGACGGAGTTTTGGTGAACTCATTCTGCATTATGCAATTCTAGAGGAACCTTCGATTAAAGTCGGTACTCTAATGCGAAGACCAGTAGTTGTAAATTAATGGTCGCTGCTTAACAAAATAATTGCTTGCACTCATGTGGGTCATCCTTGTACTGTCCGAACCAAAAACAGTGTGAGACACTGGTTTGGGTGACTCAGAATTGTATCAGGCTCGAAGCATTTATGAGAAACTCTCAGGCCTGTCGGTTGGCGGATAAGAGTCCTCTAACTATTGAGGCCCCCTAAAATCGACAACTTTAGTAGCCATTTCGAAACCATCCCCCAACAACATAAAATAAAATTTCCCCGAATTGCACCTTACAATGCGATAGCTAATCGCCTGATGGGCGGCCTACTCTGTCTTTCAAAGATGCAATACAGTCCATCCAACTAGGAGGGGTGGAATTGGAAGAAGGTACCTTAACTGCGCTGCTATCTTACAGGAATTGTGAAGATAGAGTCACAGAGAGCACACCTGCGGAACTGATGCGCGGAAGATCCTTATGCACTAAACGTAATGCTACACAGTCTATCTTTAGTTTAACAGTAACTATATACTAAAATCCTTGCTTTGCGCATTGGATATTTTACATCAGGGAAAATTTTCATATGGTGTCACTTAGTTTTTCGTGATGATTGGATCTAAACGGCTAGCCTACATGACTAATAATCACTTAACCCGTTCGGGAGGTTTTAGTCGTTAGATAAAATGCTCCAAAACAATGACAGCTATTGTGTCTCCGGCAAAGCGCAAGCCAAACACGCTTTGTGGATTCGGATTACCTTTTTCTAATTTAGGTAAAACCCTCGTATGGCGGTTATCAGACGATCACATCATGAGTGCATCGGGAGATACTGAGTTACAAATTGATAGGACCGTCAGTACGGTCTAAGCATTGCGAAGTTGAAGACAAGCCTGAAGGCTTGGTTTGTTTTGCCAAGTTGGACGATCTTCGTATGGAATGTGCTTTCCTGGAAACAATCGCTTACACTCAGTCTACAAGGATAATGAAAGGCGCAGATCAGCAATGCAACCTGGATCCTAGGGTTTGTAATATACACTTACATAATCCGTTTCTGGACTTATCTGGCACCCATATTCGAAACTAAACTAATGCTCACCGGTCACTGCAGTTGTCAGTTTGCTTGCCGATGAAATGCCTGCGAAAAAACACCAAGCCTGATGAACACCTCAGCAACCGCACAGACGACCCATGCAACAGATATTTCGAGTTCTTTGATTACGTCTGCAACCAACTCCGTGGAGAAGGAGATGGGTTTAATGGAGAAATAAGTTGTTGGGAAATTCTGCTGTTCGTGTAAATCCAACACGTCACAACTCCACTAGGGTTTTCAAACTTTGGTTGGACTTCGGAAACGACATGCAAACAACCGATGGAGAAAACTTCACACTGCACCAACAAGAAAGACTGCGTTTCTGGCCCTCATCACAAACTACCTTCAAGTGCAACCGTTTTGGTGGGTGTGCATAAACACGCTACTCACTGTTTGGGCACGTCGATCAGGCAAGTATATGCTGGAGCCGAGTTTACTGAGCGCATTCCCTAAGCCCTACGGGCATAGCAAACGTCATCGCCATTGTTTGATTTCTATGAGCACCATTCCACTGCGAAACACGGTTGGCGAAGCATGCTCCGTGGGGAGTTTCATTCATCCGTCTTACATACACTTGGCCCAGTTGGTCCCAAAGACCGTCGTCAGTCAATCAGTTAAGCAGTGTGTACTCAAGACGTCTCATTTAAATGTGGATTCACTTCCGTTGGTATTTTACTGTGAAAAGTCGGTTTTCCGGTGTAGGCATATTTCTCTCATACGCCGAACTGGTAAACAGAGGTGGTGCAAGTTGATGTGCACTAATTTTGCAAGTTTTCTGTGAGTCTGTTTTTACCATGTTCAGCTATGAGCGTCCGCGTCCACAGAGCAGATAGCGCTCTATAAAGCGACAAAGCAGTGTACCGTTAGGGTGTCCACTTGCTTTTCTAACGACAAAACTAGAAAGCAGTGCCATCACCCGAAATGCGGAGTCATGGCATGTTTGGGGTTAGCGTAAAGAGATTCTTAACTGAAAACACTGAGTAACTTAGCTTCATAAGGCTCCGTTAAGCGAACAGTGTGAGCATATGTATAAATTAATCGAAGCCTACGTGCCAGCTTTATTGAATGATGCAACTGATGGAAGTTGTACCGCCATAGCATGTGAACCATAATATTATCACACGACCTGGATTGGCCCACGCTGTTAAGGGTGCCCCTTTAACGCAAACTATAACGGCGAGTGATTACTCGAGTATTTGAATATAACCACTTTGCACCCTACTATCTCACTTTGTAATTGAGGCCAAATTTGTGGGCCTGTGTGATTCGTGAGGCAGCAAGCTGTAAGAAGCCTTGTGACGACGGAATAAAAGTGAAGATGGACCTAAGATGTCAGCCACCGTATCTGAGTAGTAGTTACTAGAGTACCAGAAAGGAATGTGCGGGAGTTGGTGCATTTGGGTACATTAATCTTAACTCTCAACTACAAAAAGCGAAAAATTGAAACTATACGCCTAATTAGCTTGGGTCTCATGCATTTTTAATAACCTTACCCATAGCCATTCAAGAGATGCCTGTCTAAATCACCAATCCTGTGATTTCACTAACAATTCGGTGGCAAATCAGGTAGTTCCAGGATAATATGTCTAGAAAATACATCTGGTCTCGAAGATAATGCGTATAGGAATGTAAGCAAAGGAGATGACATAGTGATCTCTTTTCCGCAAATCACATCAGAAAATACGGTTACAAGGGTTGCAGAGATATGCACAAGCTGATGATGCCTGAAGCGAAAGCGGTTGACAGACTGAACTGGCTCGCTGTATTCCAACGGAAGTCAAACCGGTCGGTTCAGTTACTAGGAGCCTGTGTTGTCAATGGAACCTAACCGGATATGATCTCACCTGACAGATCTTGCCAACCTTTCCATGAAACAAATAAAGTCAACCGAGACGTGAAGCCCTTCTCGGTCATCATCATTGTCTTCTGCGAATCGATCCTAGTTATGGCCACAGCAACAGCATTCTATGTTTGCGAAGCACTGGTAGTGTTAACTTAATGGCTATTGTTTCTGCCATCTTTAAGAGGCGTTTCCCAAGTCCCAATTTTATGTCGTTCGGTGTAAAAAGCCTGAAAGCACTGCTGGTCGAAATTTCGTGTCCAAGTTGAACCACATGTCCAGCGATAGGACTCGTGATACTTCCGATATCGCCTTTCTACAGAGACCCGGGACTGTGCTCAGCTATCCGTGTCAACAGACGCCTTGTCAAATGTCCGATGTACACACCAATATAAGTACAAGCTGAGATACACCGTAAAATTCGGATTAGGCTGATAATCTATAAGACATGAAGCAGAAATGGAAAGGTCTCCTCAAGGAAGTATGGATTGACAGGCTGGGTAGGTTCCGGTCACTGGGGGAGAAAGCCATATATTCAGCTCGGCAAATTTCACGGCACATTTAAATGGAATTGTATAAAATATCACTTTTGGAGGACTGTGATGGCAAACTCACTGTGTTCACGGATCGTTGCGATGTTGGTTAATACGACAGAATGATCGTTTGGAAGAAGTGTATCAAAAATGTATTCATACTAATTTTCCAATCTCAAGGTTATAAATTTTGGAGGTTCGGTGGGGCTTTCAGCTAGCTAAGTCGCGTTTACACCTCAGAAGTAAGAAACTTAGAAAGTGTGTGCAGTGTCCAACCAACATAACCTTGCGGAACTCAGTTCTATCAAGAGAACCGTCTCATCGTTGCAGCAGTAGTACGTCCAAAGACGCCAACTTTGCTGATTATTTGAATTCTTTGGTGAACCTCAGTGATCGGTGTGCATCTCCATCTGCTGTTTTGCTGTGCTGCCACTTCGATTATGCACTCTTCGTTACTATGCATTTTCTACGCTTCATCTTCTGACAGCACATTAAGCTTACCATCATTCGGAATGCACTAATTTGCTATATCATCTGAGCCATCTTGTACAGAGTTGTATTCTATAGATCACGGTTCCAGCAATTCTAGTTGTTTTTGCAGCTTTCGTACTCAAATGTACTTGCGGAACATATCGCATTTGATTACGTCACACATATTAATATTGCGTACGATAGAGCAATCTCTGTGGTGTCCACTAAACCCCGATTGCCTCATGTACAGTGTTCTCGGAGGCAGCAAGGGAGAAATCTGTCATTCATTGTTCGTCCATTAATCGCATTCAGCTTTGCGCGAATGCAGATGGTTCTCAATTTTCGCCGGCAAGCCGCTACCACTGATCGAACAGCCAACCAATCTGTCTCAGCGGTCGTGTGCACATGTGTGTATACTACCATCAAGTGAGCGATCTTATACCCTGCCTTAGTGTTGACCCCGGAAGTTGCAGTGGTCTTCCCAATCTGTATTTGACCAGAAAAGTACAGCCAGCGTTCCAAACATGATGCCATGCTGCGTGTGACTTTCAGCGAATTCCAGTAAAGCCCCATATAGAGAACGTGTTTTAACTTTATTAGGTCGTTCAATTCAAAGCGTATGTAAAAGACTGTCCACGAATTGAAGTAGATAAACCAACTAGCTGACACTTTTTTGTTTTGTCCAATATGTAAAGTCCTTCCATTTGTCAACTGTTTAGGTGTGCTCATAAGGAAGTGAGATAGGTTGACTGAGGCATTCTCATATTTGGTGATTAGTCTGATCACGCCATCAGAGGTGAGTATGGTCATGTTCGTGCATCAACCAGCCAACTCATTATCCATCTCTAGGCCGAAGGAGAATGCCAAACGCTCTAACCGTACAGCGTCCAGAACTGTCGCTCAATTTGGAGCACGGGTGTGGACACCGACCATGCACCTGTATGTGCTGACCTGCGGATGCGCTCTGGCGGACGCCCACGACGACGTTGTGAGCGCATTGATACCAGCCAACTGTTGAAATCAGCTGTTCTGAATGCCTATCAAAGTACGCTGTCATGCGAGTTGGATAAACGATCACTGGATGCAGTTGAAGGTCACTGGTCTCATATTCACCAATCCTTACTAGCAGCAGGAAAATCCTCATGTGGTATGTCTAATCACCAACATGGATATTGGGTCTCTTCACAGTCTCTGGAACCTATCGATGCTCGCCGGCATATTCCGGCTGGAAGCGAACACAATGAAACTCGCAAAGAGCTCTGGGTAAAACTCCGTGCTAGTCTGAAGAAAGGCAGCGAATCCTGGTGGTCTCATCGTGCATCAGAGATGGAAATGGCCGCTGTCCTTGGTCACCATCGTAAGTTATCCCGTCTGATAGGGGAAACGGGTAGCAGGAGACCTGGTGTTGGTGAAACTATACGTGACGAGAATGGACAGCTTATCCACAACTTATCAAAAAGCTTAGTGCGTTGGACTGAACACTTGAAAAGGCAATTTAATCGGTCGGAATGGTTAGATTTTTCGCTGGCCACTGATCGCTCCGCTCCGTGGGCTGCCCTTTGGATCCACCCTCTCGCTCAGAAGTCGAACGTGAGATCGAATGGTTGAAATTAAATAAAGCCGCGGGACCAGATGATCTACCTTCAGCCCTCTTCAAATTCGGGGGACCTGTGCTTGTTGATGACTTACACGAGTTACTAGTCACACTGGGGGAGCAAGAAACTGTCCCAACCGACTGGAGCCGCTCCGTCGTAGTCCCAATTTTCAAGGAAGGCTCACGATCGGAATGCGGCAGCCATAGAGGAAGCAGTCCGATCTCCATCGCCTCCCAATTGCTTGCCTCTGTCATCCTTCACAGACTGACTGGCACTCGTGAAAGCCAGATTCATGAAGAGGAAGCCGGGTTTCGTGGAGGTCGTGGCTGCATTGACCACATCTTCACTTTGCGTTAGTTGTTGGAGCACCGTCACATATATTGGCGGCCCACCGTTTTCCTGTTCCTCGCTATCAAAAGTGCATTCGATTCGATTCGATGGATAGACTTGCACTTTGGGACTGTCTACTCAGGAAAGGAGTAGCTGGAAAATATGTGAATATTATCCGAGCATTATATGCTCGTAGCTCGGGCAGAGTGAGGGCTTACGGCAAGTTGTCTTCGCCCTTTAATGTCTCCAGCGGCGTGAAACAAGGATGCACGCTGTCACCTTTCCTCTTCAACTTCGCTATTGATGAAGCCATGGAGCTTGCATTTACAGGACGTGACTTGGAAGGTGTGGAGCTACTCCCAGGAGAACGACTGCTTGACTTAGAGTATGCTGATGATGTTGCCCTAATCCGTGACAGCTCCCAGACGTGTCAATGGGCACTGGACAGATTAGCACTGCCTGTCAGCCGCTTCTGGTTTTGCTTTGCAGCATCGAAGTGCAAAGCGTTCCTCAAGGATTGGCCTGAACCGCCTCCTTCGCCGAGCCTTGATAGGGATCAGCTAGGCGTCGTTCAAAAATTCAACTATCTTTACCACCGAAGCTGTCTTGCAGAAGCTGGCTAGTCTACGCAAGTACAAATTCCTGGGTGTCGACACTATCTAACCAGAGGCACTGGGAGCAGCAACAAATCAACTAGCAGAGCCATTAGCTCAGTTCTTCCAGAGCTGCTTAGAGAAGAACCAAGTTCCTGCCATGTGAAATCTTGGTATAATAACACACACTCACACAGGTGGAATCAGAACCCAGGCTTCAAACTAGCGCCTAGTTTCCCTTTTCCCTATACTGTCCAAGATGTTGAAATCCATCATAACCGATGCTCAGGTGCACTATTTGGAAACTAACAATATCATTTCTGAACAGTACTGTTGCCGTGAACATCCATCCTTTACAACGAATTTCCTATTAGCATAAAGCAGCTGGACCCAGTCAGCTGACGCTGAATAAGACATTGGTGTGCTCTACCTGGATTTCTCGAAAGCATTCGACGGTCTAAATCATTTCCCAGCTACAGTGGTACGGGATCGGTGACCCTTTTCTAAGCTGCTTCGTCAGCTATCGCCTTCAGCGGTTATTTGTGGTCAGTGTTCGGAGCTTCTTCTCTGACTCCATACTACTTGAAGGTGGCATACCTCAAGGTCCGGTGCTAGGTCCCAGATTATTTTTGGTATTTATCAATGACCTCACACAAGCAATTACATCTAACTTCCTGCGCTTTGCCGATGACGTCAGGATTTGGCGTGAGGTTCAGTGGCATAGTGACCAGCAGCTGCTTCAGAGTGATCAAGACACGGTACATCAGTGGTCCATCCAAAATTCCGTGCAATTCAATGTTGGCGAATGCTAGATGCTCTCCATATGATACCATAACAACCACTGTTACTGGCTCGGAAAGCATGTGCTGCAGCGAGCTGCCACCGAAAGTGATTTGATCGTACTGGTTCAGGATGATATGAATTGTTCCAAGCAATCCGCGAAAGCCTCCAAAACCGGTAACCAAAGTGTGGGCCTGTTATGACGAGTGTTCGAACTAAAAGATCGCTCTATTTTCCCGAAGATACTTAGTGCGCATGTTCGTCCTCATTTCGAGTTTAAAATTCAAGCCTGATACGCATGGTTAAAACACGGTCTTAAAGCATTGGAGCAGCCCCAACTTTGAGCATCAAAGTAGGTTATCGGAATGCACCATCTCCCAAACGAAGTGAGGTTAGAATCATTGCGGCTATTCAGCGGACGTTACCGCCACTTACGAGGTTACTTGCTAATGGTGTACTTAATTCTGCACAATCCACATCATGTGTGCCGCTCTGTAGTGTAACTCAGCAGTACTACCAACTTGAGAGGTCACTCACTAAAACTGACAGAGAAGTACAGTCGGCTGGATTGCCGCAGAAACTTATTTTTACCTCCACATATGTCACTCGTGGAATGCTCTTCCAGAATCGGTCGTCTTTGCACCATCACCACCCATAGTTAAAAGAAGCTTGGATGACTCCGTTACATTGTTACCTAATACTAGACCTCCATCCCATTCTTGGGATATACTTTGGATTTATTAGCTGTTACATGTTTGTGCTGGGAAACTACACGGATTGTAGGACTACAGCGAAACAAACGATAAACCCCTCATTTTTAAAAGTAAATAACCCAGTGTTTTTATTTTAGATCATCCTGCAAAACCACCCAACTGGACATGTAAAGCATTAATTTTTAACCCGTATAGAGTTATTGTTCATTGTTCCTTTTTCATCACTAGCTGGTCGATAGAACAGATGCAAATTCGGATGGCGCCTTAAATGGTTAACCGTGTGTTACGGATTCGATCTACCGTAGTTGACCCGAACACCTTCCGCTGTTGGTAATGCGGGAAAATGAAGAGTCCAAACTAGATATTTCTAAAAGCTCAATAAAGGCTAATTACCTAATGCGAGTGGCTTGGACTGTCGCTAATGTACTACTGCGTTGATATTTCGGTCGGTGCGAGGGAACCTTGTACACTATGCAAAATACATGCTTTAGATTCACCTGATACCAAATGACAAACGAGGTGTACAAGGACGGAGCTGCTAAAGAACCCACAGCCATCTTGATACCATCAACGCGGGCCGGGCTCATTCACGCACTTAGAAAAGTGCCGCTCTGTTCAGCCGGTATATTTTGCTACACAGTCGCACACGAACTGATAAATAACCGTGGGGGCGAGCAGGGTCGGCAATGCGTCACTATTTTTTGAACAAACGAGTGGTTCCGTTGCTAATATGCACTCCAGTACGGTGGCTGAAAAGTACTTAACTTGATATTGCTTTTCAGCTAACGAATTTCAGCCGTCCCTCAACATCAGCAACTAATGTGTTATACACCAGAGCAGCAGTATTATAAATGTAATATTACTTGCTTGCAAGTGCCACCAGCTGTTTTCCCAGTGACATGACTAGTAACTTATTAGTCTACATTCAGAGCTTACTCTTTAATCGGATCGCACAGTGTTAGTAAACCACCAGTACTACCTAATGTGAGAAGAACACGTTTAATTTGGTAGCAGCAAAGCATGAAAATATCACGTCGACTATTGATATTTTAGCTTCCTATCATCTCTGATGACTGGATCAAATTCCGTTGCAGATTGCCAACGGAAATTCGTCTGAAAGCATCAAGAACACCAACACCTTTTAATGACAATTCAGTAGAGGCACAACTCTTAATGAAAACGCCAGCTGCAGGACCCGACTCAGGGACGGTTTCAAGAGTAGCCATACTATCCGGAGGGGCCCAGCAGAGCACGAGCAAACACCAGGATTCGGAGCATCTGATACCTGCGTATATATCAAATACTTCTCGAGAGTATGCAACCCATCCAAAAAACGATTAGTCGCCGACCCTTTAATGGTCGGCGTAACCTCATTTGCTTCATCCATCCATCCAGTCGCCGGCCACTCACTGGTCGGCGGAACTTCACGTATGAGTTATACAACTTCTGAAACATTGATTAAATCTGAGAAACTTTCATGTATGTACACCAACGCCCAAGGGCTCCTCAGTAAAATTAACGAACTTCGACTGCGTCAGGTTGCGAATGCTTGGGACCTAATTTCTATTACCGAAACTTGGTTGCAGCAAGAGGTGACTGATGCTGAGGTTGAGATAGCCGGAATGTCAATCATCCGGAACGACCGCCCCAGCAGAGGAGGTGGGGTCCTACTCTACTACCGCAGCGATCTACAATGTACAATAGTTGAGGACCTGGAAACACACGTTACCGACTCACTCTGGTGCCCTCTCCGACTGAGACACAACGATACATGTCTCATAGCTATCGTTTACCGCCCCCCAACGTCCACTCTGGAAATGGATTCCTGCTTGATCCGTGGCCTAAACAGAGTAACACGTACTAGGTACAGCCACACTCTCATCTCCGGGGACTTCAATCTACACAATCTGGAGGTTTCGGCATCGCCCAGTGAGCAGTTCAAAGCTGACTTGCAGGAACTGATCGCTATTATCCCTTTGTACAATCATGTCACCACGCCCACTAGATTCAGGACAGCAAACAAACCGTCCATATTGGACCTTGTGCTCACAAATGAAGAGCTCATGATTGAGAAGTTATCGATGGATAGTCCATTAGGTCTCAGTGACCACGTAGTAATAACTTTTGACTATGTGTGTTATGCAGAGTATCCATATGAACACTCGGAACTAACTCATACAATCACACGCTACCACGTATTGAAAGAACTCGCCGACGCAGCTTCCTGGGAATTCTCAAACAAAAGTCCCCTTGACAACGTTTGGGCAGAGTTCGTTAATAAGCTCAGCGACATCGTCAGCAAAGCATCAGAGACCAAACCCCTTCGTCCCGCGAAAATGCCTTCAATTATAAGGAGTAGGACTCGCAAATGCCTGGCGATAAGGGATGCAGCATCGCGTGCCTACAAGATTAACCCAGACTCAGAGACTTGGGGAAATTTCCTGACCCATCGCAACCATTGCACCGCACTTGTCCGTGAGGACAAAATAACGTATCAACAGTGTCTAGCCAAAAAGTTCATGGCAAACAACAAACTGCTGTATAAGCATGTCAATAAGCTTCGTAAAGTGAAGCATGGAATACCCCCACTATTCACGACAGGCGGTAGAGTACAAAGCGCCGAAGAAGCAGCTAATGCACTGCGGCTGCAATACGCACCAATTTTTGAACTCGCAACATCTACCTGTCCCATAATATCAAGCTCATTCCCGACACCTCTGTTTACAAATGTTATTTTCAACCCATCAATTGTGCTAAGGAAGTTACTCTCACTGCGCGAACATAGTTCTCCGGGAGCAGACAACATCCGCCCGAAGGCACTGAAGGCTGTGGCTAATAAGCTAGCTGAACCACTGTCACAGTTCTTTCAAAGGTGCTTTGATGAACAACGAGTCCCCATTATGTGGAAGTGTGGCATTATAACCCCTATTTTTAAAGGCGGTAGCCGTTCCGATCCTGCAAACTATCGTCCAGTGACTCTCCTCCCTGTGCTCGCGAAGGTGATGGAAGCAGTCGTCGCTGAGGCTTTGATGGACTATCTGGAAAAATGAAACATCTTGGTAGTGGAACAGCATGGCTTCCGTCAACACCGGTCATGCACCACCAACCTACTGATTGCACGAAGTAGTTGGACGGAAGTGGCCGATGATGGGGTCGGAGTCGACGTCATCTATCTGGACTTTTCCAAAGCTTTCGACCGCCTCGATCACCGCATCCTACTTCAACGGCTTCAGAGTTACGGAATCGGAGATCCTGTACTTGGTTGGATTGGCAACTTCCTTTACCAACGAAAGCTCCAAGTACGTGTTAGGGGATCACTTTCTAACCCAATTGAGGTGGAATGTGGTGTCCCGCAAGGCTCAGTGCTGGGACCGCGCTTATTCCTGGTGTTTATCAACGACCTGGCAAGAGTCATCTCCTCAAACTTCCTGCTTTTCGCCGATGACGTCAAGATATGGCGGGCGATTAGTAACAAGGCAGATCAGGATCTGCTCCAACATGACCTAGATTGCATTTATGAATGGTCAAAGAGTAACAAGCTTCAATTGAACATGGCTAAGTGCAAAGTGATGCATCTGCGTCACCAGCTGGTGAGCGCCTACAAGATTGGAGACCACACCTTGGCAAAGGTTTCTCATGAGCGGGACCTGGGTGTATTGGTACAGGAAGATCTCGGGTGTTCCAAACAAGCAGAGAAGGCGACGAGAACCGGAAATCAACACTTCGGCCTTCTTCGCAGAGCCTTCGGTCGGTTTGAACCATCAATATTTCCCCAAATGCTTAACGCCTACGTGCGCCCGCATGTGGAATATGCTATTCAGGCGTGGCAGCCGTGGCAGAAACAGGATCTCATTGCTCTCGAGACTCCTCAACGACGGGCAACCAAGAACGTCAGGGGCCTCTTTCATCTGCCCTATCAGCTTAGATTGAAATCTCTAAGAATGTACAGCAGTCGATATCGGCTTTTGCGGGGGGATCTCATAATGGTTTACCAGATTCTGAAGAACCCAAACCACATTTGCCGTCCGCTGCTGGAATTGAACCCCAACATTAAACTAAGAGGTCACCCTCTGAAACTGACAATTCATTACAGCCGGCTTGAATGCCGTAGAAATTTCTTTTGTCTCCGCGTGTGTGAGCCTTGGAATGCCCTCCCTAATTATGTCGTCTCTGCTCCCAATCTGGCGATATTTAAAAAACGTGTTGACGATGCATTTTCTCACTTACATTTCCTTTTATGACTTGTTAGCCAGGGGCTACAAAACGCAATCAAACGGTTTCTTGCCAAACGCTCAACCATTGGATTTATGGATTTTTATGTTTAATACGCGAACATCTCCGCTACTTCACATAAGTCTATGGTGAGTCCACCACAACGCTTTTCACTTTATTATGCAATTTATTTTCGCAATAATTTCCATCCCACGGGACTTGTTAAGCGATGCTTTTTTACCCGTAATAAACCATTGTCCATTGTCTAGCAAGGAAAACCAACGATTTGGCTATATCCACGGACTCCGAAGATGTTTGCTTTACCATGCTGAATCCAACATTTGCATTAGGAATAATACTTAATATGTGTTTTCGCTGTGTGAATTATACACCAATACTTTGGTGTATTTTTTCATCTGTATGAATCTGGTGGATAGTCTCCGTCTACTGTCTGAGATCTCATTGATGGGCCCAGCTGCCGTCTGTGTCTGCTATCTTGGACTTTTTCTACGAAAACCTTACCGGTGTCTACCAGACCTTCAATTTGACCGACAGCGTTTGGTTTCAGCACAACAGTGTAGACGTTGCAAGGAACGACTTCCGAAGATCGGACGGTCATACTGGCCAGTATTGCCTACCCGCGGAAACCTAAGTCTAAAGCTTCCGAAATGAAGGTAAGTTATGGCCCAGACAGCTGTGCTAAACTTGTGGGATTTGGACTAGAATGTAGAAACTACCGAAAATACGCACTCTCTATGTGTTCGTCTTAGTCTCAGCCAGCTAAAAGAAACTAAATAGTACTACTGATTATTTCTGGTTCTGCGCTGTGTGTACGTCTCTTCCACTGGTCAGATGTATAATTGTTGGTGCAGTAGTGCGATGGCGACAAACATTGTAGAGCAGGCAGCAGCCGTGAAAGCTGTCCCACATGAACCAGACAAATCAATGCCTTGAACTCGATGCTCAACATCAAGCTCCAGTGTAAGAGTAAAGATCCAGGGTTGGCCACCCTGACGTTAGCGGCTGCTCATAAAGATGCGTTTGCCACACATTCTTCAACAGAACCACTCGCCACAACGAAATCTGTTTAAGGACCGACAACGTAATCGTCCGCTGTTGCTAACAATATGACAGAGGCACCTCCCATCGTAACCCCACCCGCTTCCAAACGTGTTAATACCATCAGTACCACCACCGGACTCAAGACTCCATCATTTGTCCAATCGAAGAAAGCAGCCACTGGCCGCTTCAAAAAGGAGAACCTGAAACAATACCATAATTCTTTGACTGTTAGAGGCTCTAATATGAATGAATCCGGGGCGAAGGAATAAAAGATAAGATGCTAGACGACAAAAATCAGTGGGACTCCCTGTATCAACTACTAGGGGTTCAAGCTAAACCAGTCAGTATGATGCTTCTCCTCAGTCGCCCAAACTCTGTATACTACAGTGAATCGCGGTTACTCCACGCAACACATAATTAAGGTAATGATGCACAGGCAGTTCTCTTGTCAGCCACTCGCCTCCTTACCGTCACATGCACTGTTTGAATATTTTCAAATGTTCCTTGGAGCGAACGCCAGAAACGCAAACAAAATCCGGATGACTTGCGTAAACAACAAGACGCAAAATCTATCCTTGTTCACGGTGTCCCCTAGTTCCAGTCACTAAACGAGCTAGAGGTCAAAGCGCATGACTGGGATGAATGGCGTTTTAGTCGTGAAGTACTCTCACTCGAAAATGTTATCGCTAATTCGACATCAAGATTACCGCTGTCACCTACTTACAAAGAGTGTGGTCTCCAAGTGCTGAAAGTAGCATTGCACTTCGAATTGATGGCAGAACATGTGATCAAAATGTGGCACAACATGCGTAACATGCTGCCACCCGAAATACGTATGAAGGTGATAGGCACCAGGCCACAGAATGACAATATAACATTGAGCAAGCAACTTACCAATACAATTCTGTCACCGTGTGGCTTAGAATGGAAACAATGCCAAAATACACCGACAGCTGAAGGAGGACAGGATGATCACTTTCTACTTGGAGCTGAGAGCTCTATACAACAACCTAAACTGGCATTAGTGCCTGCGTCCTCGGTCCTACAATAAAACGACCAGCAGGCGACCTCGCAAGGGTCGGCATAGACCCTCACCGGAAACCAGCATTCACAAACACGCTTCTGACCAACGATGCCTTCACCTATTTGTATACCAATGCACAAGGTCTTCTCAACAAGCTAACCGAACTTTGTATTCGTTAGGTCTCCGCGCCTTGGGACCTAGTTATAGACACAGAAACATGGGTGAACATGTGGAGCAAGGATGCTGAGATTGCACAACCCGGCATGCTTTCTATACGAAACGATCAACCCAGCAGTGGAGAGGAAGTGCTCCTGTATTATCGATCCGACCTGCATGTTGATATCATTAAGGACTCAGAAACGAAAGGCTTCGATTTTCTTTGGTGCCGTATGCACCTAAGACGTGATGATGTGCGTTTACTAGCAATAGTTTACCGCCCTCCGATATCTATCTTGGAAATGAATCAGTGCCTAGCTTCTGCGATGAAAAGAGTGCTGGCATGACCACACAGTCACGTTCTTCTGGTGCGGGACTTTCACCTGTGCGCAATCGAAGTTCCAGCATCGCACAGCGAAAAATTCAAGGCGGGTTTGCAAGAGGTGATTGCCGATGTGTCTCTGTACAACTATGTCACCTCCGCCACGCGATTCCGAACGGGTGACGGGTTTTGGAGCTTGTGCTCTCCAACGAGGTACTAAGGATCGACAACGTAACCATAGATGCAACACTTGGCCGAAGCGCTCACGCCATGTTGCGCTTTCGTTACATCGGTTGTTCGGAGTACATCAGTGAGAATAACGTGGAAACCTATGTGGTTTCACATTACGACATCCTGTCCAACCTCATGCAAGTAACTGACTGGTCCTTCCTGACCGAGAAGCTTCCCGATGTTGCCTGGATGTTGTTTGTCACCCAATTCACCGAGCTAGTGGCAAATGCGTCAGAACGCAAGGTTCTTCGCTCGAAGCAAGTGAATTCGTTCCTGAGGAACCGTAATAGAAAATGCATGGCGTTAAGGGATTCAGCCTGGTGCGCTTGCAAAGTCTGTCCAAGTAACGTGACCCGCGTTGCTTACATAACTCAACGAAACCACTGCGTCAAGTTGATCCGCGAAGACAAACTCCAGCTCCAACAGAACTTAGGGGTAAAATTCAGTACAAATCCCAAGTTGCTGTATAGACACGTCAACAAGCTCCGCAGAGTGCCGCGAGGGATCCTAATTTTACGTGCAACATATGGTCTTGCGCAAACCGCACAAGATGCGGCCAGCGTGCTTCACCAACACTTCATCCATACTTTCCGGAGTAAATCATAATTTCATCCGCTGTTGACACAGCTTCCATCGCCACCAGGGTTAAACCACGTATCGTTCATTGCAGCCAGTTTGATAAAAACGCTGATGTCATTACGCGAGCTCAGCTCACCTGGCATGGACGACATCAAACCGAAGGCCTTGAAGACAGCGGCCATGAACGTTGCCGAACCATTAGCTCGGTTCTTTCAACGTTGTCTCGACGAAATGCAGGTTCCCACAATGTGAAAACATGGACTAGTCACTCCTGTTTACAAAGGTGTTAATCTTTCGGAGCCCTCGAACTACCGTCCAATCACTCTTCTCCCAGTTTTATCCAAATTACTGGAATGTATAATTACAGAGGCACTCATGGGATATCTTGAGAGCAACAATACCTTAGTGTCGCAGCAACACGGACTCCGCCGAAATCGATCATGCACTACAAACTTGCTGCTTGCTCCAGCAAGCTGGACAGATGCAGCCGATGCCAGAGTGGGAGTCGACGTTGTTCACCTGGACAGATCTAAAGCATTCGATGGTTTGGACCACCGCATTCTCTTTCACAAGCCTCGAAGCTATGGAATCAGTGATCCTGTGCTCGGTTGGATCGGTAACTTCCTCACTCGACGTCAGCTAAACGTGAGAGTCAGCAGCTCCATTTCCGACCCAGTTAACGTCCACTGTGGCGTGCCCGAAGGATCGGTACTGGGGCCACGTTTATTCCTAACATTCATTAATGATCTTGACAGTGTACCGCTGTCGATTTTTTTACTATTTGCGGATGATATCAAAATTTGGCACGATATCAAGACATCGGATGATCACATGGTATTGCAGAGCGAGCTCGACAAGTAAACTTCTTGAACTCTTACGAATTGCTTTCGGAAAATTTGAGCCATCAATCTCCGAAAAAGCTGAAGGTCTACTTGAGGTCCCACGTTGAATATGTGATCTAGGCCTGGCGTTCCTGGCTCAAGGGCGACATCAATGCACTTGAAGCTCCAGAAAGTAGAGCGACCAAACTCGTTAGAGGATTGTTTCATCTCTCCTACCAGCGCAGACTACAATCCCTGAGATTGTACAGTGGTGAATATTGACTTCGGCGAGGAGACCTAGTCGTGGTTTACTTATACTGACGAACCCAACTCACCCATGTCGCATTCTGTGGCAGCTGAGCCAAAATACCAACCTGATAGGCAATCAGCTCAAACTGGCTGCGCACTGCACTCGACGTAATAGTCGAGGAAACGTTTCTCCCTTCGTGTGTCCCCTGCCTGGAATGCCCTTGCGACTCACGTTATGCTTGCCCCTAGATTAACGCTATTCATAAAATGCCTTGATGAAACGCTTTGCAAATTGAATTACTTGATATAGTTCGTTTCACTTGGAGGACGAAATAACTCAAACCTAACCATATGCTTAACGGTCCGCTCCGCAACGTGGCGATGAGGATACATGCAGTAGTGTCCAGGTGAGTATCCTGGATATATTTAAACTGGGTTAACATACCACATCTGCCAAATGAATAAACAAATAAGTGAGAGTTTTCGTTACCTTCATTCTTTCGCACGTATCTACTGAACTATAACAGCTTGATATATTATTTCGTGTGTGCAGATCCCATTCCCACTTCAAACTATCTTTATGCAGTAGTGCATTTAAATTGGTGGAAGTTTGAAATAACGATTTACTTATTCGCTGATCCTTTCAATTTTAATTTTTAGTGCAACCATCCTACGGGACTTGTCAAGCACATGCTTTTTTACCCGTGATAAATCATTGTTCATTATAATGGCAGATAGAAAGCATAAGGCTGACAAAATCTGGCTTGTAAGGTGATTTCGAATTGCATACTACATAGGTAACAACGTGTCTCTCGGTTACACCAGGTTGGAGAAGAATACTGTGTGGTCTCCATACTAAACCGTTACTTGGAACGCATACATCACCGTCCAAACGAATGTTTGTCCACTGTGCGTTTACGACTAAGAGATTTGTACCAGATGGGGATTGCAGACAGCATGCAATCAGCAAGAAAGCTTGTGAATCCGAGTGCGACAATTGGGTCAGGCGCATAACACTTCATCACTCTACTTTACGCAGTGATGAAACTGACAGTATCTATCTAATGTCACTATGCAGCCGGAACACCCTGCGGCGTGGGAAAGATAATTTAAGACTCGAGTGATCTTAACCCGTCAGGGTACCATTAAGAAGTGGAACCCACAAGGTGTTACTTCGTATCGTGCGCTCCCTAGAGAACCGACGGATTTTCACTGGAGTTTTGATGGGCATGAAGTGCTACAGTGTGTGAGCCCCAATCCGTCACTTGTGGTTAGACCGATAAATCATTCAGAAAAGGGATTTGACAATCTTACCTGCACAACTGTTTTGTTTCTATCATGACTGTATGGGCAGCAAAAAGAATCCACGGTGTGCTTGCACTGGTATGCTTTGCCCGTTCGCGCGCAACCCCGTCTTCACTTGATGGATGGGACATCAGTGCTGAAGTCACGTCAACTGTCACTAACGGCCCGTGCATTCTCCACCATCCTCGCTTGTTTATTTGAAAGCACCAGCAGGGGGATACATTACAAATTAGTTTTGAGACAGGAGGCCGAACGATATGTTGAATACGCAGGACACGCTTGAACCACCTTTTGAATGATAACCCTTGTTTTGAGGTTGGTGTCCCTGCGTCGCAACTTTCGCCACTTACCCGCTCACACACCATTTCCGTCTTTTTTGTTCCAATCACTCTCATTTCACACACGCGAGATGGGCATGGTAAATGTAGGATTTGAAAAAGACATGGTGATATTCTTGTTGCGAACCCTAGATTTTTGCAGTGCACCGGACGAATTGACAAGCAGTGAGCCACCTAGCTATATCATAATCAAGAGTACAAGACTTATCTATCAGCTACTTAGTTCAAATTGATTGAAATAGTACTGCTAGTTTTATAAGTTACCGATCTTATAAACATATGTATTCGACTATCCCAAAGGGAGACCGTGCTTTTTAAACACAATTTTTCAGGGAGTACAAGGAAATGAAAGTGGTTTACTCGTATTGAAATCGGTGCGTGTGTTTACCACAGTCGGACTGCCTTACAACATAGATGTTTCGCAAACCACACATTTATGTTCCAGGTACCTGGCACCGAGTCCTTTCCCACAGCGCATCCAGCATAATTACCCTCTGTGCTCCAGGATTAACCGTATCACACAAATGCGACCAACCAGCAGTGGTGGGTAACAGTTTCCACCCATCCAATGTCAAACGTACTCATATACTGCTCACCGATTACCCAGCCATAGAACGGAAATCGAAATTAATGCCATTGAAATCGCGTCCATCGGTCATCTACAGGCCAATTTTTCCTATGTCTAAGTGTATCATACTGGCTACAGTACATATTAACGTGTCCGTCAGACTTTTCTAAAATTTAAGCGTCATTGTTTACTTCGCAGAGGATAATTGTCCTCTTCAGTCGGCCACCTCTAAACAATCGCCTCACTTGATTAGTTCAGTCATCAGAAGTGCATGTTGGTCAACACGAATTGTTACTGCAGTTAACATTTAGATACTGACTGTAAGGGGTTGCTTCTTCATTGCCACAGTCGAGATTCACCGCCACGAATGTGTTCTTGGTGCACCTGCCACATGCTATTACCAACTGTGTCGTAACAACTGCATATGAATTCTTTCGAAAATCCTCATGGCTGGGTTTTGCTGTTGTAACTGCATAATAGGCGAGCAAGGCACGCTGTACTCAGGTTAGGACTCAAATCAGCAATGGGCGCGACATTAGCGCGATAATGTACTGATACCCGTGGAGAGGGAAAGACAACAGAAACAAGAACCTAGGTTGATAAGCCAAAGCGAAGCTGATCGGTTGATTCATACCCAATCGTGGTGTCGGAGAAGCCAGTGTGAAGAGGGAATTGTGTGCCGAAGACGATATGCAAGTAAGATACGTTGGTCTTAGAAAGGAGTTTCAGAGCAGCTGGCAGATGCCAAATGTTTATGTGCAGAACCATTACGAACTCACTTTGCCACATGGTTCATCCAGATGCTTATCACTACAGCTGCATGCACATGAACAAACTTGATGGCATTAAGGTGTCCCAAATGAGATTATAATACCCGATAGGCGATGCAGAGTAAGATGCTTTAAATGACACACGGAATATGCAGATCTCCAAGGGAGATTAAGTGCTATAACTCTTAAACTTGTTGTTTTCGAAGACACTCTGTTGCAATTATTCAACTGAACAGAACGGACTTGTCAGATTCGCTTGCCTTTCAGTTTTGATCGACATAAAGAAAGAAGACGCACTATTGAGATTGTGTGGTTTATCTGATGTGATTTCAAATGCTATTATTCCAAATACTTATGCAATCTCCATACACTCTGCCAAGCCACTACCATCCTGCAAACATTATCATAACTATCATCTTATAGTCAGTTCGCTAATGGATTCCTTTTTGTTGCCCGTACAACTTTGTTTCTGATCGTTTAAGCATGAGTGAAGCGAAGTAATTCAATTCGCTTTCCCCCATATTGTCTTACGCAGCACCAGGTAAAATAGTCAACACCCTTCTGTTGAATAATGGCCTGAACAACATAGTCGTTAGGGTCGAGCGTCCGCTGGCTAACATGATGTGTTCTGACTTTGCAGTCGACAAAGAATATAAATCAAGTGTACTCGGTCTGTTAAACATCCAAACTTTTTCTACTGCCAAGTTAATGCCTGACAGCTGATACACTAAAAACCGTCGTTGGGGAAATCTGAATACAGTCAACACGATTGTTCTACTAGCACCCTCAAACTGGCTGCTTTATATAGTATCTGCTAAACCGATAACATAATTCAGATAATATATTCAAATTAGAAAAGCCTAACTTCCTGTCCATGTGTCATTACGCACAGACCTTGCTACATGTGCATAGTACTATTGCGATTTTAGCATCAGTTACTTGTTGACAATAAATGCTTCGTCGTCTAACTGCAAAGAGTACGGCGATGGATTAATGAAATTAATACCACACTCTGAGAGAATGGAAGAATTCATTTTGGAAAACTAGTCATACTATCGCTGAAAGCTTACAATTTAGGTATCAGTAAGACTTTGGACCTAAGCAAAACCTTCGTTTGCACAGACTTGCGGACAACCCTGTGGACAGACTGCGAGCAATGTTCTTTTACTAAAGGCCTATTGCAATCGTCTATAATTAACTATCGTAATAGATGCAAGCAGCCCCAGCTGGATCCATTTTAGCTTCACAGGCTCAAAATTCACCATGTATTGCTATTCCAGATATTGAAAAACTCAAATGTAAACACCCAGTACTTTGGATGGCGGAACGAAGATAATATTACCAGTTGCTAACCAGACCGTATTAGATTATGTTAATGAAAGTTTGCAATATAATACGATCTGCTTTCTTCCGCTAGAGATGAGCGTTTGCGTTGTATGGGCTACCGAGAATAATCAGATTGATCACAGCAGTCGCAACATGCTGCGCTACTTTACGCAGATTTCTCCATTCAATGGTTATTTCTGATCTTTTGGCCTAGGCTTATCTGAAAACGAGTTATGGGAACGAGAATCAGGCAAACAGTAACTTTACGCGCTAGCAAAGAATCAAACCATGTATCCTGCCATTATCTTCTACAATTTAAACTCGATACAGCAGATTGCTCAAGGGAAAATATTAGTGCCGCCGTTAGTGTTCCTACTACTTGATGGTTTTCGGCCTGACTGCGACTCGTTCTATCCCTGTCAGAATTCTGGAGGTTGGATTACCTTTATTGCAATGGCGGATCACTAGATATACAAACCGACCTGATGCCGCCATGGTTAAACGCTCCTGTATGGTAATGACGCCCGGCTACTCCCTTATTTGCTATGCTATATGAGTAACTTTTCAAGTCCAATCATTTCAAGAATTCGCTTTTACACACCCATGAAGGGTGAATTTTCAGCTGCAACACACGCGCAATCAAAACGACAAAGAAAAACGATAGAATACATGCAAAAAGGATAAAAATATGGCGGCTAAAACGACGTTACATGTGTGGTAGAGAATCATTAACATAATTTGCTATTTAGTTCTTGAATGATAAGAATCAAGCAGAAATCTAATTAGATAAGGTATGAGAGACGAACCGTGCGCCCACGTGCGGATATATATGACTCTATTTGGTGATGGTGGCTAGATCCTGACAGATGGTCTACCCACTGCTGCTACTGTTGTACGATGGGCTCATGTCCTGGATGCCTCCACTTGGCGACCGCTGGGTGGGAGTTGGGTTACGCCCTTCTCCCTGCTAACATCCAGGACACCAATCCGCATGACTCAGTGACTTGAAAATGTGCTAGACCCGCTACCTATCGGGTGTACATTTAATCGAACGCTTCGGAAGAGGACCCGAGGCGTTTCCCTGTCAGGTGTGGACGCCCTACCAGTATACTAGTCCATCCTCTTCGGAGGTTAGCAAGTGGTCGATGGCCCTCTACCCGTAAAACATAGTCATGGGAGACAACAGGTCTACGGGTTATAAGCTCACAGCTCAGTTGGCGTAGAGAACGAACGACATGCATTGTCTCTGGCGGTGGGAGGGCATCTCTGGGTGTTCAAGGGTTTGCTACTGCCCGCTTCAAGCCAGGCAGCCCCTGGTCAAATTGGTGCAAACCCGCCAAAGCCCACATGCGTCTTGCCGTGCTCGCAGGTGCATCATACTACGATCGAAAAAACATGTATGACTCATTCCAGTACCTCAAAAGCTGCGTGTGACGGATCTCAAGCAGATCACAATATGTCTTTGCAATCACATTCCCGAGCTGGATCAGCTCCCCACTACCTTGTGGGTCAGGTCATTGAGCCAAAGGCTCCGGGTGGAGTCCCTCAAGCAAACCTCCAAGGCACATCCGCCATTTCGCGCGCCAGTGCCCACTAATGTAATCGTATGGCAAGATCTCAACCGCTTATCCACATGGTCTGCAGAAGTTCTTCTTCCGGTCAACCCAGCCAAGTCGGTATTTATGAGCCTGGGGAAGGGTGCAGACGGCCGAACCTACACCCTTGACGGCCAAACGCTATATCCCACACCCTCCGTGAAGGATCTAGGTGTACTCTCACGCTACGATTTGAAGTCCGTGGACAACACGAACAGGCTATATCGGAACGGACTGCGTATGCTTTGGGCGCTCAAACGTAGCTTCTGCACATGGTCTGAAGAGGTTGCCACTCGCCTGTTCTCTTCTATCATTAGACCAATGCTAGAGTACGGTTCGCCCGCCTACTTTCCAATTACCCGAGGCGAGGCACAAAAGATCGAACGGGTCCAACACGTTGCTACCAGGCTCATCCCGAGTTTACGTGGCTTTGGGTATGAAGACCGGTGCGAGAAACCAGGACTCTACACCTTGTCTTACCGTCGGGTGCGAGTCGACCTCATTATGACCTACCGAATCCTACATCTCGGTGAGTTCCCCATGTTAAGGCCAATGCTGCGTTTACGAGGGCCACGCAGCACACGCGGACACAGATACAAACTTGTTGTGCCGGATATGAAACGTGTTCCCCACCCACTGTGCTTCGCACGGAGAGTGGTAAACATTTGGAATAGTTTGCCCGAACATTTGATTGAGGCAACATCTGTGCAACAGTTCAAAACGTTGTTAGATTTGCATTTTGCCTCTATTCGATTCAGAGAACGACTGCACACTTACGATGACATCACATTTGTGAATCCTGAAATATCGTAAGTCGAATATTTTAAATATTACATGAGAACGACAATGATATTCAAGGTTGACAACTTTTATAACGTTTTTCGTCATATTTCGAAAGAGTTGTACAGAATCCATTTCTACTTGCTCTATAATACAGTATTCAGTATTCAGTATGGCTGCGCACAAAGCACTCAGCATCGGGTGCTGGAACATGCGCACACTACCGGACCGGAACTCGAGTGAGCGCCCCGAGCGACGCACTGCACTCATCTCGATGGAACTGGCGCGCTACCACATCGATATTGAGGCGCTCAGTGAGACTCGACTAGCTGAGCAACGTAAGTCGCATGAAGCAGTTGCTGGCTACACATTCTACTGGGTGGGCAACGCCGCCTCAGCACCACGTTATCATGGGGTCGGATTTGCAATATCCGCTCACCTCCATGGCCAGCTCGTGCGTGAACCAACGGACATCGGCAAGCGACTGATTACTGTTCGTCTACGACTCGGCCGAGGTAAGTTTGCTACCTTTATAAGCACATAATATCCGACCATGTGTTCTCCTGATGACACGCGTGATCAATTCTACATTCAGCTATACGGTCTGTGACGAGGAGCGACCGACTAGTTCTGCTGAGTGATTTCAACGCGCACGTTGGGCTTGATGCATCGGTGTGGACAGATGTTATCGGTCCGCATGGCCTTGATTCAGCGAATGCGAACGGTGACAGGCTGCTCTCACTGTGTGCCACTCACGGCCTGACGAGCACGAACACTCGGTTTGCGCTGAGTGCGGGTGATATAACAACTTGGACGCACCCACGGAATGATCACGCTCACCTGCTCGACTGTCATCGTACGTCAGCGTGATATGCATGATGTGCGCATGACACGTGTACTGCGTGAAGCTGAGTGTGGCACTAATCATAAAGTGGTGCGGACCAAACTGTATATATATATTTTTTCGTACATCTATGTATTGCCCTCCCGCCGTGTATCCGCGTAAATTTAACATTCTCTCCCTCGGTACTGTGGTGAAACGTATTGAGCTGGAGAAGGCGATTGCTACACGCCTGTGTGATGTGCAATGCATAGACACAGGGGCGACCTGTGGTGCCACATTCGCGACCAGGTGACAGCTGCTGCCGAGGAGACCATCGGGTGCGCAAACGGTAAGCGTCCTGGTTGGTTTGATGAGAACAATGCGACGATTGGCGCATTGGTGCCAGAGAAGAGTGCAACATTTGCTGCACATGTGGCAGACCCCACTGACTTGGGGAAGAGGAGTCCGTTTCGAAGAAATCGACGGTGACTGACTCGCGAGCTCCGTCGCATTAAAAGTGCATGGTGGACGGAGACGGCGGGGCAGATGGAATGCTACGCCGAGCGCCGCCAAGATAAGGAATTCTTTGATTCCTTGAAGGCGGTGTATGGACCGAGATTGGAGCCTCTGAGGACGCTGATCGACGGTAGATCAGCCGCTACCTGTACACAGACTGCAGACATAATGCAGATCTAGCCAAAACACTTTGACTGTCTCTTGAACAACCGTTCAGAGATTGACTGGCCCACATTGAACGGCCTGAAGCAGCACGATGTGAAGGCAAGTCTGGCGGACACGCCGACACTGGATGAGACGCAGAGAGCACTTGCTCAGCTGCGAAGCGGCAAGTGTGCCTGTGCCGACGGGATTCCGCCTGAAGTATTGAAACACGGCGGACCGGCATTGGTGACTACGCTTCATCACTTGGTGCAACCCGTATGGATTGAGGAGGAGGTGCCTGCTGAGCTGAAGGATGCCCTTGTGCTACCACTGTGCAAGGGCAAAGGGAACAAGTAATGTTGCACGAATTATCGTGGCATCAACTTGTTGAGTTGTGTGGGCAAGTTGATTGTCCGAATCCTGCTCAACCGCCTCGTCAGTCAGGTTGTGGAACCTAACGTGGCGGAAGAGCAGTGTGCATTCCGTTCGGGTCGCAGCACTATAGGTATAGTGTTTGCCCCTCGTCAGTTGCAGGAGAAGTGCAGAGAACGACTCCAGCCGTTGTACCGACCTTTTGTTGATTTCACTAAGACATTTGATGTGGTGAACCGCGAGACATTGTGGCTGGTGTTGGGTAAGTTTGGTTGCCCGCGTAAGTTCGTAACTGTAATTAAATGCACAGTGGTATGCGGGCGAGGGTGCAGCTGAGTGGAGAGACCTCGGATGACTTTGCAGTTGTCTCTGGTGTGAAGCAAGGCTGTGTCGTAGCTCCTGGCCTGTTCAATATTTATCTTTATGCAATGGTTTCTTGTATTTTTGATGCCGCTTGTGTTTACGGTGTTTGTGCGGAACACCGTATTGATCGTGGGTTGCTGAAAACCCGTCGTTTCGTTGCGAGGACTGTAGTCTGTGAGACAGCTATCCGTGTGTTTGCTGACGACCGTGCGTTATTTGCACATAGCGCGGTTGAGTTGCAGCACATGACTAGTGCTCTGGCTTCGACAGCGGCCAAATTCGGGCTCACCATCAACAAAAGCAAAACTGTCTGTCTCTTTCAGCCTTCACCGGAGGTGTAATCTTCAATATCGCCTTGAATCAGCATTGGTGCTGGGGTATTAGAAACCACCTCCAGCTTCAGCTACCTTGGGAGTGTGATGTCAACTGACCAGAAGCTACACAGTGAGCTGCGTTTCCGCGTCTCGAATGCAGCGGCGGCATTCAGGAAGTTAGAGTACCTAGTGAGGAACAACCATTATTTTAACATTGGCACGAAGCTGATGGTGTGCAAACCAATGGTGCTATCCGTCCTTCTATACGGCAGTGAAACGTGGACGATGTACCGTCGAGTTTTGCGAGTTCTCTAGAGGTTCCATCAGCAGTGTTTGCGACGGATTCTGCGTATCGGATGGGGTGACAGAGTTGAGGACCTGGAAGTTTTGCGACAAAGTTGGATGTAAGCAGTGGACTGCATGCTTTTGCTGAGACACCTGAGGTGGCTCGGTCATGTGAGCCGTATGGATTCAACGCGAACACCGAAACAGCTCTTTTACGTTCTGCTGATTATTGGGAAGCGGCAATCGCGGAAACCAAAGTTTCGTTATCAGGACATGATAAATTTGAGCCAGTCACGTTCTAAGCTTGATTGCAGGTCATGGGAATCGAAGGCGGATGATCGGCGTGCATGGCGCGACCTAATCACGAAGGCAGTTGCCGAAGTGCGGTAGAAGGACCTCATACGTGCAGAGAAAAAGCTGTAAGTGCGGATGCGACAATCACCGATGGGTTGTTCTCCATTGACATCGGGCGCATGGTGCTGTAGCACATGCCGTGGGGAGTGCCTGAATCAGGCAGGCCTACTGAGCCATGAGCGAGGCCAATCGGGACCACCACCGAAGCGACTACGGGTCCTGCAGAGAAGATAGGCAGAAGCGGCTCAGCTTTTGTAGGTACGCTTCGTCCGATGTACTAAGCGCGTACTTGCCTAGTGGCTTTCTTTATTTCAGGTGGTGGGTTTGCAATTTTGTCCTAACGCTTTTTTCTCATATTAATGTCTACATGTACTACCTTCTATAAACTTACACACGTCGCTGAGGCTAATTGTAGTTAATTTCGATAACATTTTCGCGTTTGGGGTATTTTCTTAAATTATATCTTCTGACTTCTTGAACATATCGCGGGTTAGTTCCTAACCAATTTATTTTATACACCCATTTATTGAAGAGTTATGCCGTCGTATTTGGAGGCACTATCCGATTTGTTTTATCTTGTAGTTTCAAGTGATTGTCTATTGCTTGATATCCCGGTGTGGCTGCGCTTGATGTGCATGTTGACAAGGTGCCTACCTGTCTATTACCCACTACCTTGCTCATACTGGCTCCAGGAAACGGTTGGTCGCTGCTGGAGGGGACGGGATGCACGGTCCTTGTGGCCGTGTTAGTATCAAAGAGTGGTTCCATGCACTCAGTGTGGAGCGGACTACGGTCCAGCCACCGCCTTGTGTGCGGTTGATTCCCCAAATACAGCGTCCTTGTGTTTGCCTGTGAAGGAGTGTGGGCCGGCTCCGTTGATGAAACGTGGCTCCCATCCGCATGCCTCCCGGTCTTATTCCTTCGGGTTTACACTGGATATGGTGTGTGTGGATGGAGCTGTGGGTGGTGCAGCGCAAGCCATCCATGCTCCCTCCGTAGGCGCAGGCGTGCTGTGGCTGGCCACAGTGACAGCTAAATCCGAAACCGGATGCCGCCAACCAATGTTTCTTCGCGTGGAGGATCTAGATTTACAGTTAGCTAAAACGCTATGTAAAGGACGGTTGATTTCAGTGAATATTTTTGAAGTAAGCTTTGCGCATGAATTAACCTTAACAGATACAACGTGCTGAAAAAAGGGCGGTTTAGAATTGCCAGTGCATCAAGATGCGTGTTTCCTCGATCTATGAAGTAGTTTGGAATGCTTATTCAATAGGCCCGGAAAGATCACAGATGTACAGTAGATTCGGTGTGGTAGAACACCTGCAATGATGAATCGTAAGATCAACTGGTGGGAGACTGAGGACGAACGAACGCGTGAGACATAAAAGGATATTCGCCTAACTTTGGTGGGTGCTTCATTCACGTGAATGGACCACGAGAAGACATGGCTGAGTGTGATTCTCAGACACTTCACTAGCGTCGATTAGCTGAAGTTTTAAACAGTGATGTGAAGTTGGGGACAGTCAGCGACGTTTCCGGCAACCATCTGCCTTATGCAGTTGAATTACTGTTAATTTACAGGCGTTCACCCACCCCCACTAGCTATGGAATCATCCTCCCGTTTCACACTTTGATTCCTTACATCGCTATTCCGATGACTTACCTGGAAAGGATATGCAGCTCCCTAGATTGCTCAGCAGTAGTCTCTTCCTCAGCCTAAGCGTTATTCTTTCTTAATGCCTTGACATATAGTTTCATCATGCAGACGCCCAGCCCTTCTAGGTGTGCTTCAGCACATCACCTCTGGCAACCTCGATGCTCACACACTTACTCTTCGCTGTGATGTCTTATCTCCTATGACATATTCAGGTGTCCGGAGAGTTTCGGCTGGGATATCGAATCTTATATCTTTCGCATCATTTCTTTACTCATCCTAACTCTATCCTCATTCTTTACCTTGTCATCGCGTGCAGCACTGTAAGTTAGCTCTGCTGAGGTCTCCTTCTTGCTGTGTGCAGGATACCCGCGTCAATATTTACTCCCATACCAATCTGTCTCCTTTGCTCAAACGGAGTATCGAACACTTTTTATTCCTGTTTCGACATATAGTATTGCCGACCGAAGTGTCTAGCCGGTTTTGATCGATCCAGCACTTGACAACTCGTGGTCTCCTTACTCTCGCAGTTACTCTTGACCATGATGTTTTGGCTTCGTTAGTATACAAGCTTCTACCCACCTTGTGCCTTGAAATAGTTTCTTGACTAGCACTTAAATCTTTGAACTCACTTTCTTGAAATTAGTTTGATGTTACATGCCGCGCTGATGCTTAGTGCAGACATTCTCCTCCGCATGCTTCATTGCCCTGTCTTTCTCATTGTCTACGGACGCTGAAGTTTCGCTACCGACTCGCTTTGTTGCAGCTTGCAGTTAAAACGCATGGACGCTTGCGTTCATTGTCTTGGTGTACCGCCTCCTTAACTCTACATCTGAAACCGACTGCCACCTTGCGGCTGCTTTAACATGCAGTTTAGAACGAAAGTACACTCAGATAGTTATCATGGGTGAATTCAACATACATTGTTTAGAAACTCCCGCCACGATCGGAGAACAATTTAAAGCCGATCTACATGATCTCTCAACCACTGTTCCCTTTTACATTCACATCACTTTGCCCACTCGGTTCAGTGTAGGTAACAGGCCATCTGTGCTGGATCTTGTGCTTACCAACTAGGAGCATATGATTGATGCGTTGGTTTTAGACTGCCCGTTGAGTCGCAGTGATCTCGCAGTGATCAGTTTCAACATTGTCTGCTATGCTGAATATCGGAATCAGAACAATGAGACTATGCCAACCATCACTAGCTATGATCGATTAGCCCAGCCTGTCAGCGTTACAACTTGGTCGTTCCTTGCCGAAGAACCCTCGGAAGTCGCCTGGCTCGAATTCATCAGTAAATTCAGTCAGCTAAGTGCTGTGGCCTCAGAGATAAGAGATTGTAATAAGTCTACATAAGTTTCTTTCGTTAGGAGCAGAACTCGAAAATGGATAACAGTACGCAACGCAGCATAGCGAGTGTACAGAGAAGCTCCAGCACCAGAAACTTGGGACAAGTATGTAGCCCAACCTAACCACTACACTTAACCGTTAAGAAAAGACAAATCCGCCTATAAGCACAACGTCGCAGAAACCTTCAATACTTACCACAAACTACTGTGCAAGTACGTAAATATCGTACGAAAGGCGAGGCAAGGATTTCCTCTACTCAGGACGGCCGATGATCCAACAGGAATGGCTGTGAAAGCAGCAAACGCGCTGCAGATGCGATATGCCCTCACCTTTCAGAGGGTCTTGCCACCAATCAACCTACCAACATTTGTCGTCTCTTTGCCAGGATTAACCCGCATCACTTTTACCGCGGAGGCTGTATTGCAAAAGCTGACTTCTCTACGCAAACTCAGCTCGCCGGGTGTCGACACCATTCGTCCAGAAGCATTGGGAGCAGCAGCACATCAACTGGCAGGACATTTAGCTCAGTTCTTTCAGCGCTGCCTAGACCAGAACCAAGTTGCTGGGATGTGGAAGCTTAGAATAACAACCCAGATTCACAAAGGTGGAAGCAAAACTAATCACTCCAACTACAGTCCAGTATCCCTACTTCCTATAATCTCCAAGTTCATGGAATGCATAGTTGCTGATGCACTGGTGTGCTATCTGGATAAGTGCAACAGCATCACTCCTGAACAGCACAGTTCCCGTCGACAGCAGTCATGTACAACGAATTGACTAATCGCACGCAGTAGTTTGACCGAGTCAGCTGGCGTTGGAGAAGGTGTTGATATGATCTACCTGAAAATTTCCAAGGTTTTCGATCATCTATACTATCGGATACTACTATCCAAACTCCAGCATTACGGGATCGGCGACCCTCTTTTAAGTTGGATCACCAACTTTCTACTTCAACGGTAATTAGTGGTCAGATTTCGGAGCTCTTTATCGGACCCCATACAAGTCGAGTGTGGTGTGCCACAAGGCGCAGTTCTAGGTTCACGTTTGTTTTTGGTGTTTATTAATGACCTTGCACAGGGAATCGCTTCAAATCAGCATCTGCTTCAATGTGATCTAGATACAGTGTATCAATGGTCGACGCAAAACTTATTGCATTTCAACGTCAGTACATGCAAGGTGTTTTCCATCCGACATCAGGGAAACTACGCATACCGAATCAGAACGAAGGTACTGCAACCATCAACTGTCGAACGTGGCTTGGGTGTGCGGATTCAAGTCGACTTGGGTTGCCCCAAGTAAGCCGAAAATGCAACGAATACTGGAAATCAACACGTCGAGATGTTGCTACGTGTGATTGGACAAATAAAAAACACCATATTTCGACAAATGCTCAGTGCGTATGTTCGCCCCCATGTCGAATACTCAATACAAACCTTGTAGCCATGGATGAAACACAACTATAACGCCCTGGAGCAGCCTCAACTTCTGGCATCTAAGTACGCAGTTGGAATTCGCAATCTTTTATACAAGCAGAAGTTGAAACGATCTGGAGTATTCAGCCAACCGTGCTGCAGATTACGACCCACGTCATGTGTGCCGCTCCTAACTGCAAGTCAGCAGCAAGACAAACCTGTGTGATCTGTCATCGAAACTCTCAGGACAGTATAACCGTCTAGAGTGCTGCAAAGATTTCTTTTCCATTCGCGTCTGCCACCGGTGGCACGTTTGCCCTGAATCGGTCGTCTCTGCACTGACACTAACAGTAGTTAAAAGACGATTGGATGACACAGTCATCCACTTGCACTTTATCAAAGATCTACGTCTCCATGCTACACCTGGAGTTTACCATGTAATTAGTTGAACGTAACTGTGGGTGCTGTGTATCTAAGATACTAACAGGACTACGGCTGAACAAACGAGAAGGGTTTATTTTCATATTTAAATTGCTAACTGTTTTACTATCATTATTATTATGTTAAATCCTCACCAGCTATCCAACGGGACTTGTAAAGCAACGCTTCTTAACCCGTATAAATTCTTTGTTCATTGTTCAAATAACGAGGATGATTATGTAATTATGCGCACCGACTCTTGCAACCTGAGTGCTCTCATACCTACTTTTCATCCTGATATTTTGGCCCCTCATATTATACAGACGTCCACCCAAATGGTTAGTCATCCACCCCATTTCATTTCTAGTATAATTCTAACCCTAACTCTATAGCTAGCTCGGTTGATATGCGTATCGCAGAAGGCCAGCGCAGCTTCTCTCTTCCACACTATACATACCATTCCTGCATCATTCCTTCATCCGGCACGTACCCTTTCCACAGCTTCGCAATGGTTTGATGCGTTCGTCTTCTTCTTCCTTACTGCCTTGTAATCAACCCAGACCATTCCTAGCCGACTGAAGTATGATTCACCACACAGCCTCTAGGGTGACAGGCTGATTCTGTAAGTCACGGTACCTCGCACATGCCAGATTGGTTGATCCTCCACTAAGACAATAATCATTTAGGTCTGCAAAGTGGGTGGTTACATAATAGTCTATCCGTGAGTCCTCTTCACTTCAATGCGCATAAGTGCTTTCTCCAGTTTGTTTTACTTCCTTGGACATTCCATACCTCGAGATCTAAGTAGGTTTGATAGGACTTACTTGGAGCCCGTATAACACGAGGACACCGGTATAAGCTTGTCGTAACGGATTTGAAACGGGTCAATCCCCAACTCTGTTTCGAACGCAGAGTGGTGAATGTATGGAACGACCTGACACAGCACGTAGTAGAGGCAAACTCAGTGTCGGAATTTAAGCATTTAATGGGCAAACACTTTGCCGACGCAAAATATATCGAGAGGAACAAAATATAACGGGTATTTGTCCATGAGTGACGACCGCTGCAGCTACACAAAGCAAGCTCTACTCGCTGCTTCTATCCAGTATTCAGTTACCAGCACGATCCACAGAGAATTGATTGAATGCTAACCTGTTAATTTTCTAACACATGCCGACGGAAATACTCTCCCACTAGAAGGCGTTTCTCTCAGGTAAGGACAATTGGTTTCTAAGAGAGAGTAGTCGGGGGATTTATTGTTTTTTTAAGATTCCTTGCAGCTAGACTCCGCTAGGCAGCCATTACAGATCCAGGAAAACTCCAGACGGCCGTTTCGGCTGATGGCGGCATGCTAAGGAGCAATGGAACAACGGTATATTACGGGTAAAAGAGTGCTGCTTGACAAGTTTCGTGGGAATGAAACTATTCAGAAAGTAAAAATGCAGGATCAAATGGTAAGTACCTTGGTGGAATCACCATAATGATTGTAATCAGACGTGCATAGTAGAGGCGATATTTGCGTGATCAAAGTATAAATCCACTGGTTGGAATATTAGCAAAACCGTTTTGGTTTCGTTATGCAAACGCACTGGCTAACACGAGTTATAAAACGAAGCGCGAAAGTGAAAATGCATCGTCAAGTTATTTGTAATTATCGTAAGTTTGGTGGCAGAAACGATATATTTGAATTAGCGTTCAGCGGCTGACACACTTGAAATGCGAAGAAATTTCGGCAGCATTCCAGCTGACTATACCGTATTGTCAGTTCCAAAGGATGGTCTCTTAGGTAGTTGTTGTTGTGGTTTGGTTGCAGCAGCAACTTCCGAATCTAGTAAGCCATTATGAATTCCCCCACAGGCGTCGACATCGACTGGTGTACATTTCTCGGGATTTCAGTCTAAGCCGGTAGGGCAGCTTGAACAGACCCCTAACGTATTTAGTTGCTCTTCGTTGAGGAATCTCGAGAACAACGGGGTCCTGTTTCTATCACCCTTAAATGGCGTATCCCACGTGCGGTCCCAAGTAGGCGCTAAGCGTTTGTGGGAAGATTGAGAAGTCAATCCAACTAAACGTTCTGCGAGGAAAGTCAACATGTTGGTTACCGGTTTTTGACGCCTTCTCTGCTTAGTTCGAGCAGCCGAGACCTTCCTGTGCCAGTACGCCTAAGTCACTTTCCTGAGAGGCATTCTGTAACCTATGGTATTTATGCTTGTATACGCGCACCATCTAAAGATGCAGGTGGATCGCCTTTCATTTAGCTGTGTTGAAATTGGTGATTAATTTTGCTAAGTCGTTGATAAACACTAGGAATAAACGCGGTAGCATCACCGAGAGCTATGCAAAACCACTTCCCACCTCAAAGCGGTTGGAGAGTGATCCCTAGCACTCAGTTGAAGCCTCAGTTGGTGATGCAGGTTAGCAATTCAACCAAGAACATGATCTCCAATTCCGCAGCTTTATAGTCTGTGATTTAGGGTGCCGTGATCCAGAACTTCGAAGTCAAGGTAGGTGAAGTAGAGGGCGACCCCTTCATCGGCCACTTCCGTCCAAATTCCTCTTGCCATCAGCCGGTAGGTGGTGCATGACCAGTATTGACGAAAGCCATGCTACATCGGTGCCAAGACGTTGCAGTTTTCCAGTTAGTCCATTAAAGCCTCAGCAGCAACCGTTTTCTTCACCTACGAAAACACATGGAGGAAAATCATTGGGCGATAGTTTGTAGGGTCTGAACAATTACCGCCTTTAAATCTTGGAGTACTAACTCCATGTTTCCACATAGTGGGGACCTCATGTTCATGGAAGCATTTTTGGAAGAAATGTGACAGGGACTCTGCTAGCTTTCGGGCGAATGTCATCGGCTACTGGAAAGCCATAACCGCGCAATGAGAGCGGATTCTTTAGTACAGTTGTTGGGTTTTAAATTAAATGTGCAAACCGTGGTGTTGATATAGTGGATAAGTGTAGGTGACAGGGACAGTCTATGTTTCCTAAAATCGGGAAGTATTGAAGTCGCAGGGCATTGGCTGCTTCCTCGACGCTTCGTACCCTACTGTTTTTAATGAAAAGTGCGGGGGATTGCCATGCTTTAATTTACGAAGACTGTTAACATGACTGTCCAGTAGCTTTTTGTTTGTTATCAACTTTTTGGCTAGGCACTGTTGATATGTTACTTAGTCCTCACGGGCAAGCGTGGTACAATGGTTGCGGTGGGTCAGGAAGTTGACCGAAGTCTCTATGTCTAGGTTAGTCTTGTAGGCATGCAATTCTGCGTCCTTAATTGCCATATATTTTCGAATCCTGCTTCTGAGAATTGTAGGGATTTTCGCGGAACAAAATGGCTTGGTTTCTAATGCACTGCTGTCCATGTCACGGAGCCTTTTAAGGAACTCCGTCTAAACCTTTACCAGTGAACTATTGCTCGAGAATGTTCAAACTGATACCTAGACAAATTCTTTCAGGACTTTGGAACGTGTGATTGAATGAGTTAGTTCTGTGTGTTCAGATGAATACACTGCACAGCTAGCAAAGTTAACTTTTATGAGCACATGGTCGCTGAGATTTAATTGACTCTCCTTCCACAACTTGTTGATCATGAGCCCTGAGGGCCAGACCTGTCTACCGCACATCCATACCATGCATGGCACTGGAGGATGAGCCGCGCCATACCACAATTAGATATCAGTTATGGCAGTCCGCTGCCATCACTCATGGCTCAGTGGCAGATGCTGAACGCGGATGTTAGTCCCCATGTCGAATACGCAATCCAAGCCTGGCAACCATGGCTGAAGCGCCATCTTACTGCACTGGACATACCACAACGTGGAGCTTCTAAATATGTCAATGGAATGAGCCATCTTCGGTACCAGCAGAGGCCGAAACTGTTGGGAATGTTCGGCGAGCGGTATCACCGACTACCAGGCGAATTGTTTATGACGTATTTGCGTTTACACAATCCAAATTATGTGTGACGCTCTTTACTGCAACTCAGTAGTCACACCAAACTTATAGGCCACTCCGTGAAATTGGCAGAACAGTACAGCCGCTCGGTGTGTCTTGGAAAGTTCTTTTCCATTCGTGTTTGGCAACCGAATCTGTAGTTTCAACGCGCATGCTAGCCATATTTAAAAGTTGGTTGGATGACCCTCTCCGCCACTTAGATTTTGATAGTTGATTTTACCCTCCATCCTACTCCAGGGAAATACTTTGGGTTTACTTGTTTCTCCAATTGAAGTTATGGAAACGCTCGGGGTTCAGACCTACTAGATAAAAAACGAAAGTTCATTATTTTGGTAGTTAAGTTATTAACTGCTATTTTCATCAACGTTTTTTGCTAAGCCAGCAGACCACCCAGTGGGTCTTTTAAAGAAATGCTTCTTAACCCGTATAAAATTGTTGTTCGTCATTGTTCATTGACTCGTAAGGATGAGGTCATGTGTGCGAATCCGAGGAGATTCGACGAGTGCACGCTGCAGACGAGTCAAGGAAGGGCGAAAGGGTCAACTAGCGTTTTCCTGGTTGTGTAGTGGCTGTCTAGCTGAAGTTAGCTGCAACAAAGCTCAGAAATCTAGGTTCTACGTTACCAGTCATTGGGAAACTACCACAAGCGTCTAATTTGCCCGGTATCAAATGGTGCTGCGCACTATGCTCACCTCACAACTGGGAATAAGTCTAAGGGCATTTATTATAATATTCCTCTCCGGGCTACTATATGCTTGCTATTCAGTGAACCTGAATTCCATGGGGCGAGCATTAAATGCTTGTAATTACCTGGTGTTCATAAAATGCCCGCATCGCCAGCGAGTGATACCTGCTGACGCTTTAAAGGCAATATTCTTTCGCTGGGTTCACCTTATTCCTATTATTTATTGGCACTCGTAATCTTATCCCATATACCAAATGAATTTCTGAAATAGAAGTAACTGCTCAGCTGAACAGTCCACTAACGGAGCTCCAGTTCGTAATCTCTGCAGTATGCTAACAATCTGTCAACGGCCTATGTAATTCTGGTGGATCGGGACGACTGCGACTAGCAAAGCAATACTACTAATTGTTCACGTGCTGTAACATCTCTGAATAAGCGAATGTAATCTATTTGCACACAGTTTAACATTGACCGCCTAGCTCACGTGCAGGATACAAAGGATGAGTTTGATCCTGCCAGTGCACTTCGCAAAATGCTTTCACAATCCAGAGGTGTGATACACAACTTCTATCACAACGTTCTATTCTGGATGGAATTTGATCCATTTCAGTGAAAGCACTTCAAAATGTGCTCATCCTTGTAAAAATTTGCGTACAATTATTTAGCTGGTCGTTCGTTATCATATTGTAAAGGAATTTACTATAATATTCGTTTAAATTATCTGATCATCTAATGCTGACGTGCGTCCCTTTTACTCAGAACTTAACATCCCATTCCACGTCCTTGTACTACACTTGTCGTCTTAACTGACCACATTTGAACAGCTTCCTAATTTTTGGTCTGCTTATTATCCTTGTCCTGGACACGGTTACCCACCATAATCATGTCTGTGCAAGCTTTCCTCCAACTGCGGAGAATAAATATCTTACTTATTTATATCACTCGCCGGACACACTTGCAATTGAAATCCGCTATCTGACTGAAACACAACTCCAGGATTTTAACACAGTTTATGTTGTTATCACCACACCACCCACACACCCGCATCAATCTTCGTCATGTTGGTGATGCCGAGCCTGCCGCATCTGGGCAAGCTGGTGTTGGGATCGCTCTCAGTGCCAGAGCAGAGGCCGCTCTTCTTGATTGGACTCCAGTCAACAGTCACCTTTGCGCTATGAGCCTCCGTGGCTCTTGCATGATCAGCAGACGTGCAACCAACCAGCGTGCTGTTGTTATAATCTCCACCTACGTGCCAATGACGAGTCAAGGACGAGCTCTATTAGCACCTCCATGAGCTGCTACCAAAAGACGCCTAAAACAGAAACCATACTTCAGTTCACGTGCCGGTCGGTTGCTGCCATGTGAACGCCACTTAGGGAATCCGCGTGGGTAGGACGACCTTCGCTCGGACAACGAAGGGTAACTGCTCAGTCTATGTACTTAGCACCAGATTTTGATCTCCAGCAAGAGGTTTCGCCACCCTGGACGCCACTATGCCGCCTGACGTTCTCCATCGTCAACCCAGCGCTGGTCACAAATTGGTCACAGCCATTAGTCGCAGGTGACACGGCAGCGTACGCCATTGCCGATAATTTTGAGCAAATTGCGTTGAGACCGATCACGCATTGGTGTGTGCGACATTTGCAGGCGTTTCGGTGGCTCATCTCGGGCCAAGCAAACTCGATGGGATATCTAGAAGTTGGAGAATCCAACGCTGAAAACTGAGCACTAGCAGAGACATCGAGAAAAGCTAACTTTCTCCGTGCATCTGGATGCTGAACAACACTGGGCAGATCTGCAACAAGTCATGCAATCTGACAGGTTGGCCAGCTGCGAAGTTAGTTGATGCACAGCCCAAAGCTAAATCTTGGCAATACCCTCGGAACTGCGAGATAGTTGACGGGCTGCACTCGCCGTTGCGGAGCAGAACGAACTCCGTCGCTCCATCTCTCAACAGCTGAAATCAAGCCTTCACGTTGTTCCAGATTCCTGGCGGTCTAAACAAGCTACTTGCGTGAAAGCCACTACATCGGCTGTAAACTTCCGCGGTTTGTTTTACCTCATCAAGGCCACTGGTCGCAATTCACACGATCTCAGTCAAACAATCTGTGAGTCAGACGGCACAAAAATCACCAACCTAAACAGGCAATTGGATCGCTGTGTGGAACACTTTGCTCTAAACTTTAGCTGCCCAGCACTGCCCTTTAACACCTATACTTTCCTCGGATCATGCTTGGCATGTCTACACAGATCCTCCTGAAGCAACAGAGATCCGAAGCGCAATCCACTCTTTTAAACGTTATAAATCTCCTGGCCCTGATAGCTTACCCCGGATCTCCACTATCGCTGGAATGTACTTATCAGCGAAGTTCTGTCGCTGTTCACCAAGGCATGTACTGAGGAGAAGGTTCCAAACTCAAGGGGAATAATCGGTCATTGTCATTGTCAAGATTGACTGATGCATTATCTGAGTCAATTACCTCAGCATTTTGTAGATATTTGTTGGGTCCCAGAGCTTCTTGTCCACCTTAATTCACGGGTATTCGGTGACAAGCGAGGGTTTTTCTCGAGAGAAACAAGACGATTTTCGTCCAATCAATGATTACACCGGACATGATTTTACAAGTTGCCAACTATCGGAACACATCCATTTCAACCGATGGCGAAGAATCGCAGTGTTCTTAGGCATCCGAGCGGCAATTTATTCAACAGATATATCTGTTTTGTCTGGCTATGAGACCTGGACTATTCGCTCGGAAGATATGAACCTACCGTCAGTTCATGAAAATCATTGTCGGCGAAGGATTATTGCTGACATGTGCTGACATCACATAAGCCACTCAGAATATACGCAACAAGTCCTGTACGCTAACTGTGCCAAGAACCAGGACAGCTATCCCATCCGACTTCTTCCTCGTCAGATACGCTCTCGTGTGGAGTAGCCTAGCAGCCACAAACAGGTCTTACAAAATTGCAACAACATTCCTCATTCAGCTTAGTAAATTCCTGAACCAAATTTCGATAACGGCCTTGTTTCCATCGGGTAACTCGCCACACGCGTTCTTCCAGGATGGACCAAGGAATATCTAACCAATGAGAAGAACTGGACAGAAACAGCAACAACAAACGTTGCGTGCTTCTAAATTATTTTGGTATCACACATGCTAGAATACATATCTCACTCAAGCATATCGATGCAGATTTTCGTGTGGAGTTTAATCGTGACTTCTGCCTTCTACAATACATATATATATATATATATATATATATATATGTATATATATATCAGCCATTACTGTCAGATACCGTAACACATGCCAGAATCCTTAATTATGCTGGGGCACTGAGCATAAACCGGCATCGTTCAACTATGCTCATCTAAAAGCAACTGTTTGTTAGGTCCAATTTTCCTTGGAGTTCTTAATACGTCCCCAATTTGTAGCCAGTTTTATTTACGAATGCGTATGACCTACCGATTTAAAAAGAATCTTGAAATTTTACCGCCTTCTCACTGGATGTGTTGCTCCTCGGGAAGTAGCCAGAGTGCACGGAATAGCATCAAATCGCAATACGTGTGTCTTATTGTTGTTGTAGTGAAATGAATACAGAAAACACAATGTTGCAGATGTTGCAATGGTCAGTTCAGATTTTCTTGTCGTTCAATGCAAAAAATGTCGCGCTAATCAAGTACGTCAAAGGCACGCCTAAATTAACATGTGTGGGGTACACAGTATGCGGACCATTTCCCCGGAACAGGACCTCGATGTGCTCAGAAAGAATGTTTTTAAACCTTCATACCCGTCTGAGGCAACAAGCAAGTCTTCCTACAGTTGAGGACATTAGGATATGTTGACTTTTCAGTATTGCCAATGTGCATAACTCTGACTTGAACCCTTACGTCAAATGTGCTGTACAAGCTTGGCAACCATGGTTGAAGCGCAGCCAATAGGCACTAGAGACACCAGAGCGCAGGCCGACGAAGAACGCGGTGGTCCACTCAACCTCTCTTACTAATAAAGACAGCAGGTGCAGGCAGTTTTCAGAGTGCACTACCGACGGTCACATGGTGGTCTGATATTGAGTGACCTCAATCACCTATGCCCCCATTCACTGAGACGTAGCCACAAGACCAGCCTCACAGGAACTCGCCTGAAACTGAATAAACAATATAACCGTTAAAAATTTCCACAGCATGACTATTCTCTTAGGGTTTATTAACCATGGAACTCTCTCCAAAACTCAATTACTTCCTTCTATATATTGGATCTCCTCAAAAAACGATAGGAGATTGCCCTTGGCTTCCATAACCTCTTAAGCTAGACTGTGTTTTTCGTAATATCTCGATCGTGCCCTCATAGTAAATTTACGAATCACATGAATACTAGGAGGTGTTGCACGAATACATCTATTAGCTTAGAAAAAAAATGTAACCATAGTTACTTCCTGCATTGTTTTGTATGCTTAACCTCAATTCCCACTTAGCGCTATCTTCGTGTACCATTGCATTTAAAGCGGTATGTTTGATTTGCTGTTTTCTGCTCACTCATCCACAGGCACTTACTAAGCACCTGCTTAGTTACCCGTGAAAAATTATTGTTCACTGTCCAACAATTTGAAAGAAACTTGGCTGGGATAATCTCAAAGCCACTGATTACTAAGTAGTTGTGAAACTTTCGACTAGTTGTCAGTTCCATGGAAACACTTGGGCATAACAACTAATTACATTATGGACAGTTTCACTTTCAGCAGATTGGTGAACTGAATACTAATTAGTGAAATGGAGCTGTTGTTTGAGCTCAGAAACCGCTCTGACAATAACTAAGCACAGATGGTTAAATGAAGCCAGCTTTGGTAAAACTAAATATAGGTAGGCCAGATACGACCACTTCGGTCCTTATCTAATGATGATGACGCCAGGACAGCGTAAGAGCCCAGACTCTCTGGACGTCAATTTCACGGGTTGCATGGCCTCTTAAGGATATTACATATACAGGCGAGGCGTGCTACAGCAATGGCGAGGTTGTCTGATTGCCCAACATATATATTCCTGAAAATAATAGCGAAACAAGACATCAGCATGTTACAAGGATACAACTTGAAAGCCGTCGCCTATAGCATACATATAGTGTTCAAAGTACAACACAAGCGTGATAAACATCGACAGGAACCAATCAAACCCCGGCAAGTATGTCCGATTGAAATATGAAATTCCCTTTATAATTCCAAAAAAAGAATATCAGAATACGAAAGTTGTAAGATGACACTGTCATTTCTTGCATACTTGTCGGCCTGATATATACATTTAACAAGGAATTCAAATCAATGTCATATGAAACAAATTACTGGCCAACTGTTTTCCCATTGGTGCATTGCATGCTACCACAGTAGGTTTAGTATTACTGTCATCCGTTTTTGAACTCAGAGTGGTGGGCTCTGTCGGTCAATAACAACGTGCCGATCAAATTCGCCAAATTCTGCCTTGAGGTTATGATAAAAATGACGTGCTCCGCAAAATCATGTTCCGACGTGCCATTTCCAGTGTGCCACAGATTGGAGAGTTTCGTTCTAACTGCTCAAAATTTATGCACATAGGTCATCGCTGTCACTCAACCGATTTCAGACTGAGGGCTTATCGATCTGTCTTAGCTTCGAAACGCCACCTCGTGAAATACATGTGTCTACCAGGAAGTGAACTGACTACTGGTTGTTTCGGCGGAGCTATGCGTTACCGGGCGCATCCACAGGTTGCCGAATGGGGAACGACTTCACTGCGAAGGTAACTGTGAATAAGTCTCGGATATTCGAAGGCGAGATGAATACGTTATCGTGGATAATCAGCGACAACCTCTTTGAGCGTGAGGGGTTCTGGAATGGTAACTTAATTCCTCGTTAAATACAACAAAAGCTCTTAAAACGCTGTGTTAAATCCAAGATGACCGGCAATAGGGTCACTGAACATACTTCTACGACTAAGAGGGAGTACTCAATGGAGGGCCGATGAACAACTTCGATGGCCATCCGAGTGTGCGAGGGCGCATGAGCTACCTAACTGACTGTCTTCGTGTAATTCGGAGAGTTTGGTGGTCCAGGAAACTCCTCCTGGTATCCATGCTGCTTTATCCGAGCTTCTTGGGCTTCCTGAGTAGTTTGTTCCTACTAGAAAGCCGTACTATAATCATCGTGGTAGACTGCTCCCAACGGTAGGCGACATACGTCAATCGCCTAGCTATCTTGCAAGTCAGGCTTTTAAGATTAAGGCCAGCGGGTGGGGTCTCCTAATTCAACAATCTTACACGGCCTGCGGAAACTGGAATCTACATACCCACACAACTTATAGACCAGTGTTTCAACGACTTCCTGCTCTCTCAATTTCTCGCTGTTCTTTGCCGATGCTACCATCGGCCGAAGTGCTAGCATCCGGCCGCATACGCTATGTCGCGCTCTTCCGCACCACAGTTCGGTTACTTTATTCTGTTTGTTCATTTACCCCGTTTTCGGTAATCCCACCCTCGTTTCCGGGTCCACAGCAGTGTTCAGTCTTGAGCGAGTGTTCTTGCCATATGGATTAGGAACTTTGGTCTGAGGGTCTAGTGTTCTATACATATAGATATGGTTGGCGGCATCCGGTTTCGGATTTAGCTGTCACTGCGGCAAGCCACAGGACGCCTGCGCCTACGGAGGGAGCATGGATGGCTTGCGCTGCACCACCCACAACTCCAACCACACACCCCATATCCAGTGTAAACCCGAAGGAATAAGACCGGGAGGCATGCGGATGGGAGCCCCGTTTCATCAGCGGAGCCGGCCCACACTCCTTCACAGGCAAACACAAGCACGCTGTATATGGGGAGTCAAGTGCACACCAAGCGGTGGCTGGACCGTACTCCGCTCCACACTGAGTGCATGGAACCACTCTTTGATGCTAACACAGCCACAATGACCGTGCACCCGTCCCCCCCCCCCAGCAACGACTAACTGTCTCCTGGAGCCAGTATGGACGAGTTAGTGGGTACTAGATAGGTAGGCACCTTGTCAACATGTAAATCATGCGTAGCCACACCGGGATATCAAACAACAGCCAATCAATTGAGAGAGAGATACAAAGAAAATAACTCGATTAGTGCATAAGGAAACAGTGACATAAACTTTAAGTTAATGAACATATGAAATAAGTTGTTTACAAAAGATTCCTAGATAAATTCACGAGGTCAGAAAGTATGCTTTAAGGAAATGCCACGAACACAAAAATATTATGGAAATCGAATACAATTGGCTTAAGCAAGGTGTGAAAGTTAATGGAATAGAGTACAGGTAAACATTTATAAGAAAAAGAAAAACATTAAGGCAAATAGAAAACCCACCACCTGAAATAAAGAAACTTAGCATGCAAGCACGCGGTTAGTAAATCGAATTCAGCGTACCTACAAACGCTGTGCCGGTTCTGCCTACGTTCTCTGCAGGACCCGTCGTCGCTTCGGTAGTGGTCCCGAGTGGCCTTGCTCAAGACTCACTACACATTACACATAGACATATATATATATATATATATATATATATATATATATAAAACCAACCTGCTTCCTGTGCCCCAATGTTACTCGATATTGACGCTTATTGTATAAACAAACTGGCGGATATATCGCGGCTTTTTAATGCTCCAATACCATAGTGAACATGCCTCGGTGCAGTTGGCCTCCATTGCAGTCTCTCGGCTTCCTGGTTGGGAACCAAGGGACGATGAACATGTTTGTCTTGATACACTTGTTGACATGGCTAGGAGCCTACCTCAATGACGACTGTGTTATGAGTTTCCTTGTCCTTCCCACTCCTATTTAGTCCCCACCTCCAACCACAATGTTAATTATTATGCATAATATAACCACTTTTTGTAGCACCATAGCCGGCTGTTAGCTCTCCGGAACTATGTCCATCCGTCACCGCTGACTCATCCGACATATGTAGGTTGCAATCTGATTTTCCGCCTTCTTTTCGTACTGCGGAACAATAGCTGAGGGGTGTTTTACCTCTATCTAAGGTGCCCAACGGCGACGACTCGCTGCGGATCACTACAAAGCGCTCAGTTGGGTGGAACGAATGGAAGAAATGTTTATTTTAAAGCCTGACGACGGTTATACTATCTATTCAACTTGGGAACAATATTGTTATACATTACGAAATGAAATTCAAATACGACTTTGGACACAGTTTGGTTGATGAAGAAATAATTGTGTCTTGAAGTTCAGATCTTACTGGTTCATGCTTTCATCACAGAGGATGGATATAGAACTTGTTAACCAGTGGGCACGCAAACTTGTTTAGGGCAGCTCCATGAATGCGGCCAACAATCTCCATGGTAAATTCGCCGTACTATGCCATTCCTAAATGGCTGAAGTGCATACCTAAAACAGTGAGAAGATCCTTTGTAAAATGCACCCTGTCGAACGGCTTTGGAGAACTTCCCAATTTGGAAGTCATAAACTTAGTCCACATGCGCACGTGTGTACTTCAGGTGCAGTCGCTTTTCATCAACGTTTCGTTGAAAGAGATTGTTGACTATCCATGCGAGCTTATCACGAAAACAACATCCGACCACAGCTCCCACTGGAAATATTAAAAGACATGCTCCTACTATGCACGAGATGTCAATTTTTAAGTTCAAAGAAAAGCGTATCGACAGGTCGATGGTTTGGCCATGGGCAGCCCATTAGGCCTTTCACCGGCGAGCGTATTTGTACGTATAATTGAAGAGAAAGTAGACGTCATCATAAAATCACCTACTTTATACTAACGCTATGTTGACGACATACTACTATACACGGATTCAGATGAAGACATTAAACTCGCAACCTAAGCGCCCAATACTGTGCACCAAAATCTTACTGTGACGTGTGAAACTGAGCAGGACAATTGTCTCCCATACTTAGGCGCACATGACGACCAGATGGTTGGATCATAGGGTTAGTCTACCGGAATGCGGCATGGACGGGTCAATAGTTACATTTTGAGTTTCGCGTTGATCCGTCCAAGGCTCTCTTTAGTTCGAGTTTGTTCCATCGATTTCAAATGACTTGCACTACAGCCATACTGGCAGCAGAAAAAGAACCGATGTTTGACGTGGTACAATCTACTGGTTATCCATCGCAGTTTATAAAACGCTTTAGTGACACCATGAAATGAGATCGAGAGTTAACAGTTCAAAAAACCGGTCATCATTGCATTGCCTTTAAAAGGTGACCATGAACTTCGCCATTAAACGCATAAGCGCCTCAAAGTGAAAGTTATACAACGCAGCAGAGCTACCCATGCTTGTTTTCACAGAACCATTACTTAAGTGTTCAGTGAAGACACCGGTGTTGAAGCAGTGCCCGTCTCACGGCGTATGCCAATTCACATGTAGCTGTGTAGGCAGTAATGTTGTGCGGAATGATGGAAACCTAAGTGTCCGAAACAATGAACACATTCCAAAGTGTCTCTATGAACCGAAGGGACATGGGCCGGTTGCACTTGGTTAAGTGAGAAGCAAAGTTGCCCTCGCAGTTTGATGTGCACGGTCCCCAGATGAACCCCGATGCGTCTTTCCGAAATCCTCTTGCACAACCTAAGGCGCTATACTCTCAAGCTCCTCAACGCTACTGCTGTTGAGCGACAGCGCCCACCACTCTGAGTCAAAAACAGCCAACAGAGACACTAAGCCTACCGTGGTAGAATGCGGATCACCAATCGAAAAACAGTTGCCTACTGTTTTGAATCCCTTGTTAGATGAGTATGCGTGACCGACGAGCATGCATAAGATAGTGTCATCCCACAACCTTCATCTTCTAATGTTTTTATTTGAAATAACTCATTGATTAAATACAGCTATTTTAGAAGCTGTTGCCAAATTTATTAAATACCGAAGTCCAAATTTCCTCAGCTGTCAAGCCACTTTACATTTCGTGGTCTTTCGCTCAGCGTGTTGAAGCGCGACATGTTAATATGCAGTATTGCTCGTAGTTATGGGTATATTTCTCATCCCGTAAGACGTCCTGTCCTTCTTTGGCACAGGTTACTTAGGTGCAGATCGTACCATGCTGTTGCATGGGCAATGCGTAGTCCGGTGTTCCGGGCTATGTATGATCCGCATGTTGGTGTTTTACCGTAAAGTGTATGCAATCCATGAATTGTGATGCTATTTTGGTCGCTAAGGGCTGATTTCATTGCTTAAATTTTCCTTGCGTCATTCATTCCATGTTATCTAAGCCATCTTGAAACAGAACAGCAGGAGATCTTTTCATCCAGCACGAGGTCATAGTCGTGTCCATTTCGAGGTAACTTCCGAGCTTGCTACTTAATGTTTGTGTACTCTCACGACCTGATTTTGATTAGGAGCTGAATCCACAGGGCAGCATATCTGATCAGAAAATTGTTTGTCCGCATAATTGTCAACAAAACATGGTATAACCATGATACAGTTCTCGTTATAATTTTGTTCACTCAGACTGCAGCAGGCATTGCCATGAATCTGATCGTAAAGCAATGTCAAGTTGCGCTTTACTCTTCTTAGCCAAGCGGAATGAGATGGAGGTGCTGGCTCCGCTTCCGATAGTTCTTGGTGGGAGTTTTGTCAAATGGACGTTTCGTAAACGACCTCTGTATATTTTCTTTAGCTGTTCTATCAGATTTCCTCATGCCGCCACAAAATATGCTGCAATACTCAAGGATAGGGAAAGTGAGGATTTTTAAAGCCCAACTGTATGATTGTATGCATCTTGTGTAATATATTAACCACAGATGAACAATGAACAACGAACAATGAATTTATACGGGTTAAGAAGCGTTGCTTTACAAGTCCCGTTGGATAGTTGCAGGGGATATCAACATAACAATAATGATGATAAGGATAGTAAAATAGTTAATACTTTAAATATGAAAATAAGGACTTATCGTTTGCTTCGCTGCAGTCCTGCGAGCCTCTTAGATTCACAGCATCCACAGTTAACAACAAATAATTCCATGGTAAACTCCAGGTGTAGGATGGAGACATAGTGTTAAGTAACAAAGTGTAAGTGGATGAGTGCATCGTCCAACCGTCTTTTAAATATTGTTAGTGTCGGTGCAGAGACGACCGATTTTGGTAGAGCATTCCACGGGTGACAGACACGAATGGAAAAGAAATTTCTGCGGCACTCCAGACGACTGTATTGTTCTGCGAGTTTTAATGAGTGGCCCCTCAGGTTTGTATTGCTGCTGAGTTGCAGTAAAGGGCGGCACACATGATGTGGGTTTCGCAGAATCAAGTATGTCATAATCAGGTCGCCTCGTAGCCTGCGATAGCTTCCACTGAACAATCCCAGTCGTCGCAGCCTCTCCTGGTAGGAACGATTGCGCATTCCAATTACGTTCTTAGATGCCCGGCGTTGTGGCTGCTCCAGTGCATTAAGGTCGTGTTTCAGCCATGGATGCCAGGCTTGAATTGCATATTCGACATGGGGGGGAACATACGCACTGAGCATTTGTGGAAATATGGAGCTGTTTATTTGTCCAAACGCCCGCCTGAACAACTCGACGTGTTGGTTCCCTGTCTTCGAGGCCTTTTCGGATTGCCTGGAGCAACCCAAGTCATCTTGAACCAGGACACCCATGTCGCGTTGGAGAGTTGATTGTTGCAGTACATCCGTTCCGAGTCGGTATGAGTAGCTGCTTTGATGTCGGATGGAAAGCACCTTGCATTTACTGACATTGAAATGCAATAAGTTTTGGGTCGACCATTGATACACCGTATCTAAATCACCCTGAAGCACATGTTGGTCGGTGATCGCCTGGATCCTGCGCCAGATCTTGCTATCGTCGGCAAACATTAGGAAGTTTGAAGCGATTCCCTGTTCAAGGTCATTAATAAACACCAAAAACAAACGTGGACCTAGAACCGATCCTTGCGGCACACCACACTCCACTTGTATGGGGTCCGATAAACAGCGCCGAACTCTGACCACTAATTGCCGTTGAAATAAAAAGTTGGCGACCCAGCTTAAAAGATGGTCGCCAATCTCGTAATACTGCAGCTTGGATAGTAGTATCCGATGGTCTAGAAGATCGAAAGCCTTGGAAAAATCCAGATAGATCACATCAACACCTTCTCCAGCGTCGGCTGCCTCGGTCCAACTACTGCGCACAATTAGTAAATTAGTTGTACATGACCGCTGTCTACGGAAACCGTGCTGTTCAGGAGTGATGCTGTTGCACTTATACAGATAGCACACCAGTGCATCGGCAACTACAGATTCAATGACCTTGGAGAGTATAGGAAGAAGGGTTACTGGGCGGTAGTTGGAGGGATCAGTTCTGCTTCCACCTTTGTGAATCGGGCCTATTATTCCAAGCTTCCACATGGCGGGAACTTGGTTCTGGTCTAAGCAGTGCTGGAAAAACAGCTAAATGTCCTGCCAGTTGGTTTGCTGCTGCTCCCAATGCTTCTGGACGAGTAGTGTCGACACCCGGCGAGCTGGGTTTGCGTAGAGAAGTCAGCTTTTGCAATACAGCCTCTGCGGTAATTGATGTGGGTTAGTCCTGGTGAGCAGAATGCAAAGCTTGGTAGATTGCTTGGTGGCAAGACCCTTTGAAACGTGGGGGCGTATTGCATCTGCAGCGCGTTTGCAGCTTCCATAGACGTTCTTGTTGGGCCCTCAGCCGTCTTGAGTGGAGGAAATCCTTGCATCACCTTTCGTAGGCTATTAACGTGCTTGTACAGCAGATTGTGGTTAGCACTGAAGGTTTTTGCGATGTTCTGCTGATAGGCGGCTTTGTCTTCTCTCAACAGCTGAGTGCAGTGGTTAAGTTGGGCTACGTAGTTGTACCAAGTTTCCGGTGCTGGAGCTTCTCTGTACACTCGCCATGCTGCGTTGCGTTCTGTCATCCATTTTCGGGTTCTGCTGCCAACGAAAGAAATGGATTTGCACTTATTGGAAGCTTTATCTCTGAAGCCTGTGCAATCAGCTGACTGAATTTGTTGACGAACTCGAGCAAGACGACTTCCGGGGGTTCTTCTTCTAGGAAAGACCATGTTGTGGCGCTGACTAGCTGGGCGAGTCGGTCATACCTTGTGGTGGTTCGCACAGTATCATCGTTATCATTCCGATATTCTGCAAAGCAGACGAAGTTGAAACTGATCATGGCGTGATCACTGCGACCCAACTGGCAGTCTAAAACCAACACATCAATCATATGCTCCTTGTTGGTAAGCACAAGATCCAGCACAGATGGCCTGTTACCAGTTCTGAACCGAGTGGGCAAAGTGATGTGGTTTTAAAGAGGAACAGTAGTTACTAGATCATGTAAATCGGTTTTGAATTGTTCTCCGATCGTGGCAGGCGCTTCTAAACAATGTACGTTGAAATCACCCATGATAAGAATGTGAGTGTACTTTTGTTGTAAACTGCACCTTAAAGCAGCCGCTAGGTGGTAGTCGGTTTCGGGTGTTGAGTTAGGGGCGCCGTACACCAAGACGATAAGGCAAGCGTCCCTGCCTTTTAACTGCAACCGGCACCAAAGAGAGTCGGGGAACTGCGAGTCTGAATCCTCCACGGCTTCGCACTGTAAGTCGTTTCGGTAGTGCAGGATTACCCTCCTCCTTTTGTGAGCCTGTCGTTCCGGTTCAGCGACATGCCGGGTAGCGATACTTCAGCGTCCGTCATTCCCGTGTGCAACCATGTCTCGGTGATACCAATTACGTCATACGAGCGGGAAGCTTGGCGATCTTTCAGTTCAGCCAGTTTGTTAGAAAGTCCCTGAGCATTTGTATACAAGCAGGCCAGTTTCTCGGTCTCTAGGAGCCCGCAGAGAGGTGAAGCTGTCAAGTGTGGGAGAATGCCGACCGATGGGAGGTCTGCAGTTATTCGTTTTTTGATGGGTCAGTGATATCTCTTTTGCAACTTGATTCGGCCAAGGTGCGTCCCAGCCTTCGTTTAGACCTACGTCAGAGTCAATTAAAGCAGCAGTCAAGTTACACTTCTGTACATTCGTCAGCATGCTTGCTGCTCCAGTTGCTTTAATATTTGAGCTGTGCAAAGTGTTTGCGACCTTTAACCGAATTTCGGAAGGAAGATGTTTCCGATTTCTCCGCCATCGATCCAAAACATCCTTTGCTTGTTGCTCTGACTGAACCACAAGTTTTAGGATTCTAGGGCCGCATCCTCTAGAATTCGATGAGAGAGGTATCCTGGTGAGCCATAATGCCACAACATTATCCATAGAAAGTGTTTTACGAATGAACCGCCACTGTTCTAAATCGTGCTTTCCGGTCTCGTGAACATCGTTAGAAGGATGTTCTGGCACGCCATGTATGAAGCTTGTGTTTAGGCGGTCTTGCTTGCTGTGCCCCTCTTCGGTGTTTCGTTTTGGTTGGCGCGCGCTCCAAGGGACATCAGGATAGATACGTACCCCACAGGATTCGTGTTTAAGCGCGCTTGCGGAGAGCAAAACGTTTTCTACGTCGGTGGAGAATTCTAGAGTTACTCGAATAAGTCTGGGTTCACCATAGTGTGGCGAGTTCGGATGACGAGTAATTCGTAACAAGTTTATGGGCTTGGCATTGATACTCATCTGCATACACAATGAGTTCCATTGGTCTTGGTCGTCTGATAACTTATCCCGCAATGTGATGGCGGTAGGTTCAAGGACATTTGAGCATACAACAGTCCGGGCATTGTTGTTGGATCCCTTTTTAATCGATCTACAAGTTATGGTACTCATTTGTCTTGAGTTGTTGACAAGTGATTGTTTGCTCTTTTGCTCTCTATTTGCGCTAACAGTGTTTACAATGGAAGAGGACGCAACGGCGGTCTCACGGTGGACCCTTGCAGCAATCTCTGCATATGTAACCGATGTTCTGGGAGGCTTAGTCTCGACAAGAGATATTTGAGCTAAAGGTACCAAGGGTTGGCGTTTGGCTGCTTCGTCCTTGTTAATACTAGATGTCAGGTCTAGTGGAATTTGCTTAACAAGGCGTTTTGAATGGTGCCTGATTTTCGTTGCTGTGAGTACTGTTTGATTCACGTAGGTGCAATCTATTTTTGCCCGGCGTTCTATCAAAGTTGGAGAAGACAACGGAGATGGAGACGTGGCAGATTGCGGTGCAGGGGAAGCGGATTGTTCAGCATTCCGTTGCTTAGCAGCCGCTACGCTTCTGTGGTCCATACTCGCTTCCATTGAAGTAATCTTATTGTTTATTCTCTGCTCTGCTTCTGCGATTAACCGGTCGCATTTCTCAGCTATGATAAGCAAGCACTTAACGAGAGGGATGGTGGTACACGCAGTACAGAACCAAAATGCATCTTGGGAGCTATTTCTCCCCCGTAATTGTTGTTGGGACACATTTGCACATTTCGTATGGTACCATTCCAAACAGTGCGAACAAGTCAGACTGATTTTTACTACTTGATGACATTCTCCTAACCCGCAAATGCCGTTCGAGGGGAATCTCTTCGGTTTCGCCTTTCTGCCACTCAGTTTGGTGTCGGTACCTGACCCAGTGGGTTGGTTAGCGTTCTGTACTTTGAGAGCGGCGCACATCGGTCAGGTGAGCGTGGTGGTTGCAAGGTCAAATGAGCAGTCGGCGTGGTCGCGCGGTCCGTGTGATGGGTAATGCAGCCGCACTAGCCGACAAGGTCACAAGGGATGGCGAGTGACTGCAACCTGAACAGAGCGCTGAACACAGATTCTTTCACAGCTGTGTTGAGAAACACTGGATCGGAGTAAGCTTAGGCTTTTCGGCCTGCCTCGAGAATTCTGTATCGAATGGTGTCACACAGAATGGCAATCGGCTCAATACGATTGAATTAAACGCTTGCGCTTAATCACAGATGCCAGTGAAAACGGTTAGTGATGGCACAGCCTCTAATCGTAGAAGATATTTCCACGTATGATGGATCACTGTGTAGAGCTGGTAAATCCGGTTCGAATGAGCGTACAGTGACAACGCTGCAAGAAGATGGAGAGAGGATAGAGGGAAGTAATCCAAATGAACCAGTAGCACGCACGTCACGCGTGTGTGCGGATGACCTTGACGGAGCAGAACTCGTATGGCCTTTTCTATGTGGTACTCAATCTGATCAAGAAATTTGAAGATACAGGAATATTTGCTTCAGAGACCCTACGTCAACACTTGTACACAAAGGCATTCAATGTTGAGCGTAATAAAGCTTTCGGGTAACAAACAACCGCCACAAATGCTACATGATATTTTTGAAGAGAAATTCATCATGTAATTGTCACACCATGTCTTAATGGAATGAACACCATCCTGAATCAGGGCCAGTGTGTTCGGAAAGCTAACTTGTCAGAACTTGTAGATAATCTTTATAAAACCAAAGTATACGCATGGCATTCCATGCCTAATAACCATACGAATTTCGTCGATATAAAGCAAGAAGAGTAATGTACCCAGAGGCATTATTCGGACAATCTAACTGGTGATTGGATGTGGAGAAGGGTGGTGGTCACCTAAGGTGACTTCCTGCGAGCCACTGTTCAGGTATGATGATGGACAACCTGATAGCGGGGCTTTGACTCTAGATGAAACCATATTTATTGCTAAAAAGACACGAGTCACCCAAAGTAATGCCTTTCACACGTCCACGAAGAGAATTTCGGTAGCTAATACTGGGTCAATACAGTTTGATGTGTAGTGCAATTAATGTAGCTGGGAGGCAGCGTGCGATCGCTTGTCAACAGAACCCTTCTGGGACAAGTCTTTCAGCTCCAGCGCGTTGATGCACTTCATCTCAACCTTCTGAACCAATCTGTGGGATAATCTGTCAATTATAATGGTTTGACGAATTGGTCGGTACTTGTCCATTGTACATTTGAGGCCGTCCTTGTGACAAAGTATGGCAGACGAAGCTTCCCATTGATACTGGTAATGGATGGATCCCGCTGAGATAGCATACGTATGCAGAAAAAGCAATGGAATATCAAGCGCTGCTACTTTCATGACGGATGGGGGAATGCCGTCAGCATTCCTAAAGGTGAAAAATTTGTAGAATTCACTGACTGGTGGATAGTACGAAGAGTAATATCGGTTCCGCATAGAGTGTTAATAGGTTTCGCCACCTTGAATGAATTTCTAGGATCATTCTAAGGTTCACTGAAGTGGCAAAGTATGAGCTAACTGTCTCACAGATGGTGACTGGGTCCTTGAGTGAATGGCCGTCCTCGTCTACCAGTGAGGTGATCAAAGCGGAGCCGTTGTTGGCGCTACGAGGCAGAATTTTAACAGGCACTTTCGCTTTACATGTCGTGCGCTTGACTGTCTGCTCTTCATGTATTCAACGCATCAACTGTGTGTTTGATTTCACCGAAGAATTGGTGCATCTGTAAGAACAGTATGAAATATCTTGTCTTTTAGTATCTCGCATTTAGTTTTTTGGATTTTTGCCTGATTGAACGTTCGGCCGCATATTTCTGGGCATGGGCAACCCATTTGTCGTGTGATGCAAGGAAGCATGTAGCTTGACGAAACTGATGATAGAAATGCGCCACGGCTGTGCATGTATTACTGGAGAAGAAGAATGAATCCCAATCAGGAGATCGGGTTAAGGGATGAAAGCGTTTCCAATTTCTTCTGAGGATTATGGAGAGAGAAACAGAGGTATCTTTGATGGCCGTTTGGACGCTAAATATGAGGCGTATTACTTTTTAGTCGCTGCTAGTGACATTATCTGCCATCTCTGTCTTTGACTTGGCGATACACAATGTAAATCTCAAGTCTAGTAGGACAGTCGACCTAGTTAGTTTACTAAAAAGAATTTTGCTGAGTTATTGACTGAGCTGTGGACAAGCCGATGGTCAGCGTAACCTTAAGGGAATAACAACTCTCATTTGTCTACACAGTCTTCGAGTTTCGTTGGATAATCGCGGACAAAGAAGTGTGCAGGTAGAATGATACAGGGTTTTGAGTCAAACTGCATTTGACGATGTGTTATGGAAAGACATAAAACATAATTGGCTATCCTATAACAGTGTAGGTAATGGAACTGACTGTTTTCATAAATGTACAGTAGATAGCATACTGCATCTAACTAACATCGGGCATAATCAGTCACACTATCGAAGGATAGGGAGAACCGAGTTTGAAAATTACGTACATTTGATCGTAGTTGGTATATAGTGGGAAGCAGTTAAACGCAAATTTTTACTACAGTACTTCAAATTTGTGCTATCAAACAGACCTCATTCCCACAGGTTTTCCCAACAGTGAACGTCAGCGTTATCAGTAACTACGGATTGTTAGGAAATAGGTCTAACTCATCAAAATACACGTGCAGAATAACTTGTTTCTGGTTTTCAGCACCAGACCAGATGACTTCCTCAGTGCGCTATTGGATCGAATGCAGTCCGCTGGTTCGCTGGTAGATTTGTGATCGACCAACGTGTGACTCTTACATTGACCTCCTCGATCTGCGCCCACTGACTTTCACCCATTTGCCCAACGTCTCTGATGGGCACGGGCCATCCGCGAGATGGTTTTGCCTTAGCTGTTGCGGTTGTGTTGCTGCTGGCTCCTTCGTATACCCAGGAAGATTTTTAAGCTATATTAATTCTCTCCATCTTAACATTAGGTAAACTGCATCAATGTCGATTTTTATGTTTACAGAGTGATTCGTCGAGTACCATGCTTCGAGGAACTCACTTTCTTTTCATATTTCTCCTTTTGCTAGTATCGGTTATAACTGAGGGAACGCCTCTGTTATGATTGCGTAGATGCCTTATAAGATTGTCACTGGCGCGATGGGAGTACGCCTACGGTAACGGATTGGAAGGCTGATCAATCGAACGGATTTGCGTTGACCTGACGACGCTAGCTTAGCCCCGGGGTACACGCTGGTGAGACGGAAATTGAGCATGCGTGAGAACGATCCTAGCCACACGTATTCAGGTAGATGCTGAGCCCTCGGAACGGACGCACACGAGAGGGGTTACGGTAGACGCGCGCTAATGACTTAGGCGCGAACGTTGCCCGGCTAACGAAGCACACAAAGTCACGTGACCGACCGACTCCCAAGTAAGGCGAAGAGAAAAAAATGCCAATGGTCCTCTGAAGGCTCTTTTACGACCAACAAAGGGCAAATCACAGTCAATGCTATGGGTCATTAAGTTAGGGAAAATTGCTACCACGACGAGGTGGTAGTTTGTAAAAGACCATTGTCAAAAGGTGCGCAGTTGGGCCGCGTCTCGGAGTGGCTGAAGGCTGCTGCGTTGTGAGGAGGAATTGGACCTGGCTTTCCACAAGCATTCTGCCGGGGTTTCTGGCACGTTGTTGCGGGAAAGTTTGACGGGCCCGCAATACTATATCTGCGTTGTTTCACTAGAAAAATATCCACCATCATCCGTAGGTAGTAAAACCAGGTACATAGCGTAGTGGCTCTTACAATCCCTCTTAGAAGCTTGTATGCTATCTGATAGTCGCCTTCCTGTTTGACCCGCATATTCTTACCGCAACCTTGATACCGTAGCTTGTAAACAATATTTCGTCTTTCGTAGTCTACAGACCTAGCTTTTGGTTGCGACAGTTGGATTGTGAGCCAACGTAAGACCGGGGATGTTCGGGGATGTTCTTTACATAAAGTAGAATAATTCACCTTATTATCGTTTTAGTAAGCTGTGAGGTTGTAGCTCTGTTGTTTATAGATAGCCAGACGAAGCTATGTGGATATCAATTTAAGTGAATTGGTCGGAACAGATGTATCGCTTCTTTCCGCTTGGCCTCAAGAGTGCTACGATGTGTTTAAATTCCACGAAAGAGAGTTGGCATGCAGCTTATTTTGTGACATTTAAAGTGATTGCTGTAGTAGTTTAGAATCTGACCGGTGTGTGTTCCTTTCCTGTAAACCGATGTCTGCACCGTCCGTTAATCGTCCTGGTGACCAACACATGGGAGCTGATTTTCCATTTCTGATTCCATGGGAAAAGCAATGGGTTCAATGACGTTATTGAGCAAGTGGTAGGCCACTTTTATCTGACCATCTCAGTATCACGACTGTTTCATCGACTTATCGGATGCAAAACCTTAGGCTGATTATGGGCAGCACATTCTCTTCTAATTTCGGTGTTACTATCTCTTCAACCAACTCTGATACAGGGGAGCCCATCGGTGTTGCTTTCACTTGTTAATAGATCCGTCCATCCAAATCGAAGTAGGTCGCGAGGCATGGGTTTAGCAGTTTGCACAGATTTATCGGTTGTCAGTCTTCCGGTTGTTTTCTCGATTTGGTCCAGCCGTTCGATGCTTGCTTGCTTTTCGGTCTTTAAGTTGGCAGACGTAAAAAGAGCGGTCACTTCGAAAGATACCATTATTTCGTCTTGATTTATTCGCACACCTTTGAGTTTCGCCAGAAATTGTTGGTCACTACGTTTAGTGATGTGATCCAATTGTTAGGTGATTAAGCAGTCTCCACAACTTTGTCACCAGGTTGCACGTGGGTGTACCTGGGAGTGATATAAATGTTCTTAGTGGTACATTGTCTTTATGTATATGTGGGAGCCCGTAGAATTGCGACATGTTCGGGTCGCGGGGCAGCATTCTGCCCCGGTCTTCTTTTTGATTTCGTGCCGTTCCTGGAGCTGTTTCAATGTTCTGTTTATTCTGTTAGTCATGTGCGTTGTTGGATCGTTTTAGATGCGGCAATAGGTTGTAAGTAGTAGGGGGTTTATTAGGATTTTGTGAAGATCCGTTGCAGTTAGGCGCAAGCAGACAGTAACCACACATCCAGTAAGGCCCTACACGGTCGTTTCGTTCACTTGGGACTTGTAAGTAGCGTGCACGCGCCGAATTCCACCGGATTCGGCGGGTGCGCACTACTGAAGATTCTCATTAGAACGAAACGAGCGTCTAGCGGTTTCCTGGATGTGTGGTAGCTGCGTGCTTGGGTCTAACCCCGACAGATCTTCACAACAGCCCAATAAAGCCTACTACTACTTACAAATAAGCAGTAGGCGCCGTAGCAGCTTACATTCCACCTCGATTGGTGGCGGCTTGCAAAGGAAGTCGCTGCTCCTGGGGTCAGCCCTGTCCTCTACACATTCATAACATGCAGGACAGTGGAGGATGAGACGCGCTACATCGCACTTAGGTATCAGTCATGGCGGTGCACTGCTGTCGCCCATGGCTCAGTGGCATATGTCGCTGGCTTGCAAGAGTGAGGTCGTGGGTTCGAATCCGGAAGGATTCGGCCGGCAAATGTTACTGACAAGTTTTAATAGGACGAAACGGCCGCTTTGAGCCTTACTGGGTCTGTCTGAGACAAATATTGACGAAAGCGGAGGTAGGTTGTTGTGTCGCTCAGAATCTGTTTCGCATTTTCCACATAGTCCGCCTTATCGAATATAACCGTCAGGCTCCTTTTTTCCGTAAGTAAAATGACAACGAATGCATCGGTTTTTAGGGCTTTTATTGAATCTCTCTACTGCTGAGGTAAAGAATTGTGCTGTTTGTTACGTGCTACCACTGGAATAATTGTATACCCAACTTGTTTGTGCGTCTCACCATCAAACCCACTGGAATCCGGGCGGAAAATCTGTAGTCCTAGGATCTTTGAAATTGTAGTTGATCCCTTTGGTGAGGACGACTTTCTGCTAGGGAAAGAGGCCGGTTAGATAGACTTCGGTTCCAGTCATCGTAGGTAGCTTGGCATTTCTCGTAAGCAAATTTCTAAAACTCATTCTTTAATGCCCCTTGGTATATCTTCACAGCACTCTGAACTCTGTGTTCTTCTACTAACCTGAGCTGCTCTGTTAACTGTTGTCCCGTGACTTTCAGACAACTAGTTCGATGTTCGCTGCTGCACCGCTCATATCCCTTGATACGGTTGTGGGCTTCCGTGATAATAAAACAGCTTAAAAACCGTCTTGGGCAGCCAAACGAGCCAACAACAATACAAAGCCACACCAGCTAGGGCAAAATCAACTCACGAATCGCCCGAGTCTTTCGAAGACCTTGGGTGAAGGTCACGGGGCGCAGATCGAGGAGGTTAATACAAGAACCACTCGTTGATCGATCACAAATCGACGACTAAGACATCGGACTGCATTCGACCCAACAGTGCACTGAGGAGGTCAACTCGTTTGGTGATGAAGCGTTTGCAAACCAATTATGAAGCTCGGTGAACAGATGAAACCATAAATGAACAACTCTAGTTACGAGTTCACCAAGTCATTTTAAGTGCAATATAAACACATAAATGTCATGCTTACCATGCTTACTGAATCATTTTTCTGATTAGGTCAATGGTTGTAACCAATAGCTCGGTCTAAATTCTTCCCACGATAATATTTTATGATCTCAATATCATCGTTTGCTTATCCGTCTTGCAATTTTAATATAGATTTAGTCTGCTGGTTTGGAAGCCCAAACATAATCTTGAGCATGCAGTAGAGTTCTCCCTACTTATTGTTAAGTAAGAAATCTAAACTCTGAGGGCTAGGAGAACCGAATCCGCAAATATATATTTGTGCACAAACAACGCCTATCACTTCCGTACTTCTACTTCCCAAATGAGTTTAACAAGTATAAAGTTAAAAAGAAACGAGTAGAGTCGGCGTTCCCACCAGGAATACAGCTCAGTCTCCAGCGACAAGCAGCCTAGCTGCTAATGTTTCCACTGTTCAAATGGTATCTTCCAACGAATTGCTATATGCCAGAACAGTGCTCGTTCTTCCATTTATGCGATGTAAAAAACAGACTAGCATTTCACGCGTTTTACTCAACAACCTTTGTATTTATTGACTGTTTTCGCCGCTCTGGATGGTACCCTTCTTTTCCACTCTCCCTGCAGGATGAAACGATCATTTGACGATGCACACCTACTATACGGGTAGCTGTGTGTAAGATGCCGACAAGCATGTCCACGAGAGAATCCCTCGCAAAGCGGGTGTTTTGGCCACGTCTGGCTCCAAACTGTCTGGGCAGCCAAGCTAAGTATTCACCGAAGGCACAGCTGTCTGTCACGGTCCTATCAGGGTTCTCCATGCGAGATTTACCACACACGCTCAAACAAGCGAAAGCACGTAGCCCGGCTGAAGTCTGTTTCCTGTCCCAAAACTCTGCCCATCATCAGAACACGCCACTCAGCCCCACACACGCAGACTTGCCGAATGAGGCACCAGTTGGCAGCAGGTTTGCCGACACCTGTATGAAGCGAAGACTGAGCTACGACGGCCGGTTCTCGCTCTATCTCACAGACACGACAGCCCCAATCCGCTCGAACACACATGCCAACAGGTATATGAACAAAGTGATCAACGTAGAGCTACGTGCGTTCACACACACACATGCATGAATTGCTTTTTTAACAAACCAGTCAACCCACCGATCAGTGAGCTTTTCGGTCGTACACAATCAGCTTGAAAATCATATTTAGCGTACACCACACACGAACACGCTGGACATCAACTGTGCCTCGTTTACGTACTTCATCAACGCTTTGCAGTGGCCTGACAACTTTTTCACGCCCTTTTAAGCTGACGTTGTGTCAAGTGAAAAGTGCGCGCCTAGTCAGCCGCTCTTCAGCCACGACTGAGCGCAATGCGTTGATGATGTGGACGTGGCCGTAGATGACGCTAATGTTGACGATGTGAATATCTATGGATTGAAAGCGTCTCTTGATGTGTGCGCCTGTGCACAAATGTGCTGACAAGCATGCAGTCGAAGTCTCCACGGAAAATACGCGGCGCCTGACTGTCTAGCGTTGGCCGGTAATGTTTCACCGGCAAAATGACTGTGCGCGCATAACCCTGGTAACCATCAGCATATCTGGAATTCGGTTTCTGTTACTGGTTCGTCGGAAGTTAACGTGCACGAAACGATAAAATTATCAGTAGCATTAAATTGTCATACCGATGACACCGAACGCGTGGCCGAAACATGTCCGCTGATGTACTACGAGCGTAACATACACACCGCTTACCGATACTTCATGAGATTGCATACTGCAGTAGTTATCTTTTATGCCCAAGGTTATTCAAATTCCGATAAACAACAATGGTATAGGTAACAATACTAAAGATAACCATGGATTATTCCATCACAACTAATGCCTAACAGTGCACTTAGATGGGTAGAGGTCCTGTCACTAGTTAAGAACAAGTTTTCAGGTGCAATATTGCTTCGTCGAAAATACGTGTAACGATGTGTTGCGGACGAACGTTACAAGCGCGCGAACGCTTGTAGGTATTCCAACTCACTGCGTGAACTACACTGGGAGTCGCTTATCGTTTTTTGCAGACGCGTATCTACTTGACACACGATATCTGCGTAACTGATGGTCAGCATCAGTTTAGGCTTATGTCGTTATCTGACAAGTTAGTTCGGTTAAATTGCTGAGATAACGTTTCTGATAATTTCTATGGATAGGTCACTGCATGTATAAAGTAGCCTATGTGAGTTCATCCTTAGTTTAAAAATGTAATCCCAACTCTTCTAAAGTTAGGATCGCCACATGACTTATAAGCTTCAAATTCATGACATCGTCCATCAGCATAAAAGAGGACAAATGGCCCGAATGTCATGATCTGACCCCTTCATTCTTTCTCAGGAATACAGCGGTTTGACCACCACTATGATGAGGATGATGAGCGTCCGTTGACGAATGCACTGTATCATGTCACTTTTATCGGGCTACCCAAAAATGAAGGACTTTTACTGTGGATTCCTCGTGCAACTCTGCGTAATGCATCAAGAAATCTACCCTATAAATAGCTAGAACTCGGTTAATACTTCCAGGCGATTCTTAGGTTTTGGTGGACAATTTGAAGAGCATCGACTCTGAAACAGTGTCAGCCTTAGGGTGGTTTATTGAAGTGTCAGGCTATAATTCAGCCAGATAAAGCCTAGTACAAATGTTTCGCCCTAGTTTGTGGCACCAACTGAATAAAGATTACTGATTCAGTAAGAATAAAATACCAAACCAAACCGCTTGCGTTCTAATGGCGTGAAAACACCTAGGGGATGTAAAGAGCCTGTGGTATTGTCTTGCGGATCCACCCTCACGCACCGTCGCTCGCTGCATGAAAGAGTGCGCCTGTCTTTCCAAACGATTTCGAATGCAATTCACACGCATCCTGGGATTAAACTCTAATGTGTACACCGGATTTCTTGTTCAGAGTACCTGTCTCTCTCACTTGATGGACTTGTTCACAATTCGCAGTGTAGTAGAAATTGCGAAACGGGCAGTACCATTTAATGTATTCTCCCTGAATTTGATAGCGTGAATTAATTCACGCAATCGCGCCAAAAAAGGGATTGATGACATCACCTTAAAAACGACATTAGTCCTGTTCGCCGTTGTCCTGAGAAGACCGAGTTCGTAACCAGCCAGTGAACCAGCTGATTGCACTCAAGAAAAGACTCAACTTTAGTGATATTAATGTGAACGGTAGATTTCTTGTGGCATCAAACAACCGAATCCACAACGGGAAGGAGCGTATCTACATTAACCGTACACTTATGATTAGCAAAATGTTAAGGGTTGGAGCTGATACTGGGAAGCAACTGAGACGTGTAGTACAAAAATCTTCCGCGGAGTTCATGTTCATCTTCAATCAGACTAGGAAGCACCCTCGGTAGAACCACTGATTATGAACTCTTGAAAAGGAATGAACTTGGAAACATCAACCAAGGCTTGCAGTAAAAAATATTTTGGGTCAGTTTATTCTGGAGTGATGCAGATCTCACTGGAAAAGTGGGTGGAATTGAATGAGTGGGAAAGTACGAGAAAACTCGAGTAGATATTCTGCTACCGATTGGTATAGACTTTCGGATTTGTGTTCGAAAAGTCTGGTAGACAGAAAAGATGCACGTATCCGGATGAACCGTAAAGAACGCTGAGCTGGCTAGGCACTCCAGACCCACATTCGGTGGCAAACTTAGGAATGACCTTATTGGGAGCTCAGATGGAGGAATATTTGCCTGATGCGCGTTGATGCTTAACCGGTTCTCCTTACAACTAATTTTTCAGTGCCTTTAGCGTTAAATAAGTACTAATTCCAATTGGATGTGGAATACCTGCCGTGCGGTTGGATTGCGTCAAGCAATCTATCTTGAGACTCCTGTTCATTTGAAGTAGATCTCGTTGTCTCAGAGAATTCCTGTTAGTCATGAAACAATTTGTGCATAGATCGAGCTGAGATACTGTAGTATTGGCATACAGTGATGAAACAGATTCAGCTGGGTTTTATGTTCAAAACCTACTTGCAAGTGAAACCCCAACGTTGACGTGGTCGAGTGAAATATGAAGCGATACTAAAATGGAAGAGACTAAATAAACCGTGTTGGCTTTCTTTCAGAATTCATTTAAAAGGGGAACTCTCATGTTGCAGTTTCGTTCTCAGTCATCTCTAGAACTTCACGCTCTTATTTTAAATAAGTCCCGGTTTAGCAGTTAAAATGACTCCACTCGGACAGTCTACCCAAATGACTAGTTAATGCTATCGCATTATGCAAATGCTTCAGTGTTTTCTTCATATGTACTGTTCATTCCACAATCTAGTTTGCTCAGCGTTTTAGCATGCTGCGCTGTGAGGTAGTTATCCAATATTGTCCTGGACGGTTGTGTGGATATGTAGAGTCGCATTGTAGCATATCACATTTTTCAGACGCGTCAACACCTTCTATGGTAAAAGCTTTAGAAAATATTCGTCATAGCTTTGCATACAGGAAACATATACTTCGGATTCCTGATGTCATATATTTGCTCCTTACTGAAACGAATACTACTGAGCGTAGCAAGTGTACGTTTACTTACTACTTCGAACAGAATGTGTAGTCCCCGTTTGGTTATCTACAACCATAACTGCTTTAATCATAGTATCTTGCAGCGCTAGGAATAGTTTGGTGTCGGTGATGCTGTAGCTAAAACTTTGCTCAATTGATGTTGCATGTTCTCCGGGTGTGTGTGATAGTGTTTCCAAGCCTGTCGAAAAAAATGTTTCAAGGAACAACCTTACGGTTGTTTGTTTGCCCTCTGTATTACGGTCCAGGGCTGTTATTACGCTTTCCCAAATCATTAAGCATTGGTGGTCAACCGAAATGCAGCCAACGAAAGCATGAGCAGTAATTGCTAGCTTGGTTGCTCAGCCTGCCTGGCTCCATGCAACGTGCCCATGAGATGTATAAGTGGACATTACTGTTTCGTGCGGTGAGTAGCTCGAAGCCAAGGCAGCTGTCGCTATCCGACGGTCCCCAAAGCGAATGAGTGGGCCGGTACCCATAACCAAACTTTGAGTCGTAACCAGTTATGCTGTAAATGCGCGACTACAGACTGTTGTTTACTTGACTGGTCTTGATCCACCTAATCACAGTGTACTGCAGTGTAAATCACAAAACTGGATAATCCTATCCCTTAGGAAATTCTAGACGGTATTATTCAGTGGAGAAATATGCAGTGGCCGAACTTCTGTAACACTGGTCTTGTCATGGCGGGATAAGGCTTTATCAGGTAATTACAGTATTTTTGCCCCGTTGGGTTTTAATTTACTGCATGCAAATAAATTAGTAAGGATTTGATACGCGCATTACCGGCTTCCCTCAACCGAGGGGTTAGAAAAGGAGAGCGTATCACAAGTTAAACATTGATCGGCGTGGACAATGGATCAGTCATAAATTATATTCTGCTGGCTATAAAAGATATCTTCCAACGTTCATCCCTAGGTTTGCTTGATTTCTGAACTACAGAGGAAGTAATATAAAATCATATTCAGTTCTTATGCTGCTGAAGTAAAAAATACGAGTGGAAAATTCTGCATTTTGTGTACAGACAACTCGATTAGATCTGGGACTGAGGGTTTAAAGTGGGGCTACGAAACCTCAGCTTCAAGCTGCCAGAGTATTGCCGTATTTTGCAACGATCAGAAACGCAAGGTTTACGTGAATGTAACCAGCGAGTTTTATAATGTCGCTGAATGCCAATCGTAAAACATCTATCTGAATCAAAAAGTAGCAAAGAACAGTTTGACCATTTGGAGATTTAACATGCATGCGGGCGCCTAATGCTTCTTATAAGTGTTTTTTGGTATTCGAGTTGAAGACGATGGCTTCAACTGCTACGATCCCCATCCGAAATCTGAGTTAATAGTTATTATAGTAGTGTCTGCGGTGACAGTATCCTAGTCATCACGAGTTTATTTAGTTTCAGGTAAGTGATTCGATATCATATCGCATTATATGTCATTCACTGTAAGAGAAATCAAATTTTTGTTTGCATGCAGGACCGGATAATTGGAAAAAGTCACTTACACATGCCGGACGACTGAGAAAAATAAACAGGACAGTCGGCGTTCGCTCTTTTTTTAGTAAGCTTAGTGAAGTTGAAATAAAATGTACCCGATCAAGAAAAAGATAACGAATTACAGACATAATAAAAGGTCCACCGTAACATCGGAAATACAGAGGACTAATGGCCACTGGTGCAGCAATTGCCCACCAGAGGTACACGTAAATTTTATTGGTAACTTCGGTGAAGGATGAAATACAAAACAAATTGTAGATTCATCGACGGCGCAAGAAGCCGATCCCAAGAAGAGGCTGCTCAAAAGTTTACAACCATTTCATGCCATTACTTCAGTATTCAAAAGATTATGCTCACAAAATACATGTTTATGTAATACAAAGTGCTTCCATATTTTTGTTGATTTTCCAACATGTCGACGAACTACTGTTTTGCACAAACACATAACGGATAATCGAGCAGAGAAAGAAACGAAAGAAAGTTTGCTGTGGGCTAAATATCTTAACTGGATGAGTTCATCTAGTCCGGATACATGTGTTGTTCTGAATTGGGTCAGGCGCCATCAATACCATTCTCGAAAGCTTATCCAAGGATTATGATGTGCCAAACATACTAACTGCGCTTTGAAAGGTTATCTGCCCATTAGTCGCAAGATTTGATATGTGCAGTGTACAGTACGTTCTTGCATTTCTTAGAAGTCTGTTTCAAATCTTTGAGTAATGGATCAAAATGTAACACTCCTGATTCGCGTAGCAAAAGTGCAAATGATAGTCTTTATCTCCTTGTTGCGAATCGGGTGTCTAGTGTTTCAAGACATGTGAAAGCCGTTATCAGAACTCTGCATTTGATGGTTTATGATCCAGTAAAGAAATCAGTTTCGGCTTGCTTCTCCGAAAATGAACTGGGTCATTTCATACTTATCACAACTCTCTATGCATGTCAACTTTGAGGAATAATCACAAAGCTTATTCGTGAAATGTTGCTGGACCGACTAAAGAGCATGGTGATTAAATATTCTCAGATTCAATTGGACCAATGAGCAGTACTCATGCAGGGCAATACATTTTTCGTAAAGCTAGATGCAAGCTTCCTTTAGAGTGAAACGATGGCATATGTATCCGGTGGTCTTCATGACTTTTGAACTTTTAAGGTCAGAATATGCAGAAAAGTTAAAGTTGACAGAATATAGGATGCCCAAGTGTTTAAGTGCTCTGCATTGCGAGCGATATGTTCCTCGCAGTAATAGGCTGGATGGAGGCACTTGGCACTTCTATAACAGGATATTACAGGGAGGAGCAATCCGAAATACCTTTATCTCAGATGCGGTCCTTGCGATCAGGATGACCGAGGTTTCAATAGAGGTTGCATATCACAATCCAATCACACAGCGCTTTCTCTAAATTCAACTTTAGATATTACATCTTGAAGGTAAGTTGCATTTTCCACAGTTGACACTAGGACACAAGTGCAGATAAGTCATTCTGAATGGGTCTTACGGCTTCTTAAGTATTTCCAAGTTCTTGTGATTAGACGACCCTAATGTCACCAACAAACAGAAAATTACTGCCATGCATTATTTCATGGAATAAATCGCTTGCATATATGGGATAAAGAAGCTGACCAAGAAAACTCCCTTGATTTACTCCACTGGTGACTGATTTCGGCTTACAGAGGTGATCACCGATGCACATCACATGCCATCTGCCAACTATATCGAATCTGTAATATCTATTGCTTTCAATTTGTTTATTGCGCTTCAATGAGGCACCTTATCAAAGGCCATTCCATGTCCAGGAACAGGATTATAAGTACTGACTCCACTGTTTATGGCAGTCTGTCTGACATATTGCGCAGGATCGTCCCTGCCTAAAACGGTGCCGCATCATGCCAATGATACCTCCCCCATTTAAACAGACAACTATTTCTTCTCTCACTATTGTTTAAAATATTCTGTATGTAGGATTCACAAAGCAACAATAAGTAATATTAGATGCACTATACTGTACCACGGGATAAAGTATTCGATTGTATGTGATCCCCTCCATTGTTAAAATAAAGCGTAAGTTGCTGAGCAAAAGAAGAAGCAAGTCGCCTCCACCACTTTCTACTAAACAGCGATGATTATATCTCAGACTCTGCGTAAGTCGAGGAGCATAAGCGAGAGAATCGACCAGTGATTTCCGCAATAATTAATTTCAATGTGTGTAGACTTTCATTAACTTGCGTAGTGACAAGCACTGGTGCCTCCGATGATTCATTAACCATTGGATTCAGTGAAATATGCATTGAAAGCTTCGCAAATATCACTGGCTGTATCAAAGTATGTTCTTCAGGCGGGGTGAGGAAACTGAAAGTGTTGCCGCGACGTGAATCTAAAGCCGTAACTAGTTCAGATAGTTCAGTGGTTTTACTAAAGACGTTCAAAGCTACATACTTGTGGAATGAGAGTTCCGTCATTTTGATGCTTCAGTTGTTCGATGATCTTTGACTGCTGGATTAGTTGCACGAATTCTGCGGTCAGTCTGAATTTCAGCCTTATCCTATGAAGCTTACATCCTTATATATATATATATATATATATATATATATATATATATATATATATATGGTAAGGCGCTGGGAAGACCTGAACAAAACGGTTCTACTAGGCTTAAATCAATAAACCGCGCTAGAAATGTATACCGGTGCTACTTACATGCATTTAACAAGATCCAGTTGCACGAACTTCAGCAACTTTCGCTTCTAGAGCAATTACTTACTAACAACTTGCATTTAGTTCCAAACAGCTAACAGATACGGATTCTAAATGTCATGCATAAATTAATGTCGCCCCAATAAGTGTTCTTCAATGGACCTGACCGTAGAACACTTTCAGCACAAAGGTGTGAGGCAAACGGAAACACGCTAAGATTCACAGATGAATGGGCCTTAGTAGTGATCACTCACGCATATGTTCCAGCAAGGTGAGGTGGCTACTATTGTCATTTGTAGCAACTATGACCTGGCTCACGCTAGTGCTCAAACAGTCTATGGTCAAGGATAACACAGTGTCAACTGTACATTGTATCACAACGTCTCCTGTTCTATACGCTTTACCAATGAAATTCGAGTACAGTCGGCTTGCAGGATGAACTGACGTCGCAGGCCGTAGTCTGGTGAATTCTGATCTAGTGCGTTCCCGAGCGCTTGGTAAAGTAGGAGCGAAATGTGGTCTTAAGTAGTACAAGTTGATGTATCTTGATTAAGAATTAGGTCCCACGAGCATTTATAACTGGTTGTTATACAACGCCATAATTCTTTGCGATACCAGGACAAAATCAATAACCGGTGTTGCAGTTCTCCTGTTCTGAAGCAAACTCCATCCTTTGCCCAAATCGGAAACAGGGAATTGTTGTGCTTGAAGATAATTGGCCTCAAAGTGCCTCCTAACTACAAAAAGGGTATTGGCATCGCAGTTATATTCGCGCATGGTCAGCCTGTTATAACAAGTCGATTTTATCGAAATAATTCTCATTGTCCTTGAAATAATAATAGTAGCACCGAGAAGCGGAACTTCTTTATTAAAGCGATAAGCATGCCAGTTCAGATTTGAGCATCAAATACAATTTGCCTACGTTAATTGTAGCGGAACTAGAAGTAAGGCCTTTCAAGCGATCACAAGAACGATGATTTAGATCAACGCTTTGTTTTTACGGTGTTCAATAAACCAGCTGCTGAGATGAAAACGGAACTAGTTTGTTTAGGTGTACTACTCATTGAAACCATCAGGAGGTCGCTAAGTAACTCGTGAAGGTTTTGACTTAGTGCTGAACGTCTAGATACGCCATTTCTAGGTACTCCTTATTTTCGAAGTTGCACTGGAACTAAACACACACCGAACTCGACGGTGCTCACCGCCGCAGCAGAGTGTGCGGGAGTAAATGCGCTTACTACCAGTGTGAACTGTTTAAGAATTTCCTACTGTCAAGTATAGATGATAAATTAATAAGTTCCTACTTATTACAGTTCATAACTTCGATGCACAATTGAGAGATTGAAACACGGGTTCCTTCGTCAGTTGCTAGTTGGAACAAAGACCGTGCCTTTCGTGCGGATTCCATTAGCCCAGAACGTACGGTGCTATACGCGTTCAACGAAAAACCAACGATTCGTGACACTCATCACACCAACCATTAATTGGATTGACGTTCTGCATCAGATCAGTCCGTGATTCCAAAACCATTTGGTAATCATTTACACAATTTATATGCACAACTGAACCATTCGTAATACTTTACACATGCAAGAAACAGAATAGACTTAGCGAGAAACAGTGGCACAGTGTGGTGTAGTACGAATAAGAAGCAATGCATAACAAGTCTCGTAGGAGGGAAGCAAATTGGCAAAGAACACATGAGGTTCGAATGCAAAGCGTTTTGGTGGACTCAATATAGTACTCACGTAGAGAAATGCATGAAAGAGCCGAGATGTCAGCATGATAATATGTGTAAGTCCAGCTGGTTATAATTATCAAAACACTCCGTTTGATTGCACTATGTAGCCTTCACGTTACTCAAGTTATAAAATGAACCATGTGAAGCACCATGCTTCGTCAAGTAGGTTTTTAAATATCCTTAGGTTGAGACAAGACATAATTTGGGAGAGCATTCCACGGTTGACATACTCGAAGTGAGAAATTTCGACGGCATTCCAGCCGGTTATAATGTATTGGCAGCTTTAATTTATGACTTCTTAAGTTGGTGTGGTTCAGTTGCAGCAGCAGGCGGCGTATGTGTTTCGAGTTCTCCTGGATCTGAGAAAACAACATGAGGTCCTCCGCAAACAGCGATATCGGCCGCTGTACATTCCTGGGGACTACATCTAAGATGGTATGACAGATGGAAGACGCCCCAGACATTCTTCGTTGCCCATCGTTGAAAAGTCTCGAGAGAGACGAGATCTTGATTTTGTCACACTTAAATAGTACATTCCACCTACGGTCGCATGTAGGCGATAAACATTTGTGTGTTTCTTTGAGGGGTCAAATCGACTGAACGATCCGCGAAGAAGTCCGACTTGTTGCTTATCGGTTCTCAACGCCTTCTATGCTTGTTTCGCGCATCCGAAATCTTCCTGTGTTAGCTCAAGTCACCCTCTTGAGAGACCTTCTGCAAAGTGTGGTCTCCAAGCTTGTAAACGCTAGCCCGCTGTTAATGCGAGTGGATCATCGCGCGCTTGGGTGTGCTGAACTACAGAAGGTGCCTCGTTAACCACTCATGTTCGCAGCGAAAGTCACGTTAGAAATCGAGGTCTACACTGTCATTAATCGTTCTCCGTACCCCAAAGTCAGTGACGAAAAGCATGTTATGCAGTACACAAAACGATAATTCGTGAGTCCATGTGCCCTTGTTATGGAGCCCAGATAGCCTTCCACTTGCAGCGCTTCTAAATCAAAGTCCACTGGTGACATCAGTGAGCTTTTTATATGGGAGAATTAGGCTTTAACTTTCAGCACTGTTGCTTCTGCTTCCAACTCCAACAGTAAATACAAACAGTTATTCGTGGCAGCATTGAAAGATATCATGACCTTTATTTTAAATTATCAGTTAGAACCTAAGTACGATAAATGGACTGCACTTCGACCAATGTAAAGGTGGCTGAGCCTTATGTATTTCAAGTGTTTGATCAGCTATTGCTTGTTCTAGGTCATATTGCAATTCTAGAGCTGGAATGAAGTTAAAAAGTATTGTTTCGACTCGTGGAACAATCAAAGCCTTTACGGTTTTGCATATCTCAAGCGATATTATGCCGTTCGTGACACCTACGTACTCCTGTGTGTCACTGACACAAGACTAAAAGATAAGGCCCCTACAGTTACAGTGGGATAATGTTACCTTACTCTGTGAAGCCTATAACTGCACACAAACTAGTTGTGTGGTATAGTGTGGATGCGTATAGATGGAAATTACGATGGTTTCAGAGCAGTTTGGCGCTGGTACTGCACCCATATCATTGTTGACGCATTGGGAAAAACACACTTACTGGATAAACATAAATCAGGAGGTGGATCGGGGTTTACCTCACAGCATAACTGAACTCCGACCTCGGAACCGTCAACGAAGCTAAGCAGCTCGTCTCCCATTTAATTATGACGGTCTACTGAAACCAGCAATCCAGCTAGGTTAACATACGACCCTCCAATCAGATAAGCAGTTCACTTGGCAATAATTTTCGCATAATGCGCACTAGAATTTGTCGCAATATTCGTAATTAGTCAGCACGAGTTCAACAAAATGATACTGGTCCATTTGCAACCAACGTGCTGCGATGATGGGTCACATATGCCTATACGGCACCGTCTTTTTGGATGGGCAAATGAATCGGGAAGAAACAGCTTTTGCCTGGCTGGCAATAGCCCACATATGTATGTCATCAATTCGCTCTGGTTGTTTGGTGCCAATTTTACACCTACAAACTTCCAACGTCCTCAACTTGCACTTGACGTTGCTCCCACAGTACACAGTCAGAAAGGTATCTAACAGTCCCTTGACAGCATCCTTCGAAGCCAGTGATAGCTGCTTTTTTCGAACCTCCCTGTCCGAACTTCCGAGCAGTCCCCCATCGAGTACACATAGGAGATCTGGACTGAGCATGCAATCTTAGCAGCGGATAATAAAAAAGCCACTGTCAAGTGAATTTCATCATAAGACTAATGTTTATTCTCACAGTGTGTCAATCAAAGTCACCTGTTCGTGATCGACGCCACTCAGGTTGCTGTTCAAAGCAACGCTTCAAGTTTCAACGTGAATGCTGTTCGGCAGTAATCCACACATCTTCTTCTTGAGATAGATATTGGGTTAGGGTTAGGGTATTTCTGTTTCAGGTGCACCATACAGAATGATGTTGAGACATATACTCAAACGGACAGAGGTCTCGGAAACATCTGATGAAACCTGAAAAATATTCGCGATTTTCCAACCAGCTGCAATGATCTAGATTTTATTGAAGACAGATTAAATTAACCGGGACTGTTTACCTGCGCATATGAAGTTACCCAAAACAACCCACGGCGCCTCAGTGTCGGCAGCAACAAACGCCTTGGTTCGAGCAAGGAAATGCGCAGTACACTGGCTTTTTCGAGATTAATCTTGCTAAGGTATACGGGCCGTGAGTATGATATACATTTGCTGCAGCCTAATAAATTGTGGATAGTTATAGGACCACACCGTGCACACACATCCAAACAAATAGGTTGTATCGAGGGACATGGACCAGCACCCATCCGACAAGGCTTAGCGACACGGTTGAAAACTGGTATTTCGTCACAAGCTTTACTAATGCTATTATGCACAGAAGTCACTGTAGTCCAGCCGACCATTAGCCTTTAAGCAGTATTTATTTGACACTCAGGATCTTACTACTTACTAAGTGAGTAAAGGATCTTTGTGTCTTTGCCCCGACGTGAAAGATAACGTGCACTGCGAACGCCGTCTCCTCAGTTCATGCAGTGTACCTTAGCCGAACTTCGAGTGGCTGCTCAGAAAAACATCACCCCCACCACCCATACGAAGAGCGCCAAGAGTTTTGTGCTCCTGGTAATCACATCAAGATACCAACATTTTGCTGTCATTATTTCTAAACTATATCTACCTGAGGGTCAGCGTAATTACCCTTCGACGCTGAAGCGCAGTTATTCCATTGAAAAAGTACTCTTCGTGTTGCGGTCATAAAGCCTATTAGGTACTATATATGATGCCTCTGTCTGTGAAAAAACGCCCACTATCCAAAACTATTTTCACCTTGGGAAACAGGTATAATTCCGAGAGAGCAAAGTCTGGTGAATAGGGTGAATGAGGAACAAGTTGAATTTTAACATTACGGTTAGTTGTTTTGGTGAGTACTGATGTGCAAGTTGAGCAATGTCATGGCAAAAGACAAAACCTTTAGCCAGCATCTTCGACCTATGTTTTTTCCGGTTTTTATCTTATACGTTGCAGTAAGTCAACGTAATAGTTTCCAATGACACTGTAGCCTATTTCGAGCAAATCCACACCACTGCACCTACCGCCTTCTAAAACACGAATCCTATCAAGTTCCGAGCTCGGGTGGTGACATTGGTTGTCTTCCGTGTCGCTGGAGTAGCATGCTCATATTGATTGGGTTGTTATTTTGTTTCGGGCAGATAGTCATGGATTAGACAGGAAACAATGTTAAGGAGTAACTCGAAGAAACTGGTTAAATTGCCGGAAACAGTCTCAAATTATCCACTGCTGTATTGTACCAAGTGCGCATCCCCTAGAGAATAAAGAAACGAGGGACCACGCAAACAAATGGTTTTGAGTAGCCAGGTACCTTCTTTAGGATATGATCTTCAGACTTCTGTGATATGACAAGCTTGTCTCATATCTGATGTGTTAAAATCTGATAATCTCATCTGTTCCCATCAAAAACACATTGAAAGTTTTCAGTTGTGGTGACGGTCGATGGTCTCCTTGATCTCGTGATTAATTCTAACAATTCAAAAATGTATGAGTTTGTGTCCAGGGTTTGAATTTGATATATAAACAGAACGCATATTAAAAAGTAATCTGCATATGGTTGTGCCTTTCAGATGGCACCATTCCTTTGCGATAAAATATATTTGATCCCAGCTCGATAATCGAAATTCGCCATTTTCAACATTTACGGGCTACTATTTTATCCAAAACTATGTGGTTACAAAGTAAAGTGAGTTAAAAATTTGTTTATGTTTATTAACAATAAAAAATCAGATAACGTATAGATAATATTCTTTGCATTTCATAGGACATTTTCTATATGGTAGGCACAAAACTTTTCGCTTGCCGCCAGTACCCCACATACTTAGAATATGTGACGTAACGCCGGGCATCATGCCAGCTATTTTGCTTTCACTGAGCACTTGCACTGCTTTCAAGGAGTCAGAGAATTTCGTACCCCGGTAGATTTCTAAACAGTCTTTCAGTTAATTTAGTCTGCCCACGATGCATTTGTACCTTGACCGATCTCCCAAGCTGATGGCATGCGCGTTCCATGGGATATGCAGCATTGATGCGTTCTCTTGGCTATCTACACAAGCAGCGAAACGGTATGCTTCTTCAGAAACAGCTCGCCAATGATCATATTTTACCACTAACACGATAGGTTGGCTGACTTTTCACGCCTGCTCATTTTCTGTGCAACGCTAGCGTCGTAATTCTGGTTAACAAAATGGCCGAACACCACAATGTATAGCCACTGCATGCTCTAGCCCAACCCGTGCACTGTGGAATTAAGATGGTGCATGCACATTACTGCTTACAGAACTGTACACCATCCCACACTTAATGTCAAATGCCTAATACGTAAGACACTACGGTACTACGACATAGCAAGTAAATGAGGAGTATTACGACGTGTATGCACTGTGGTAAAGTATGTTGGAGTTCTACAGGGAATATGGTTTTTGTGATCGTCAGAACATTCATAACAAGCAGTCGCAATGAGCGATTAGTGCTTTAATTCAGTCATGCGCAACCTTTATTCAGCCGTGGCCTCTTTTTGAAACCTTTCATTTCTGAATGGACCCCACCCTTGATCACTACAACTTCAGCAATCCGCAACGCCTAACAGACTCAAATCTGGGATTTCCAGTAGTGATGTTGATATCTTTTGTTATGATGGCTAAACTTGTGGTGTTGGTAGCACTGCTGTTTCCCTTATAGACCCATTTTGTTAACTTTCATAGATTCCAGATAACATTCATTGTGCGGCAGCATCAAGCCACTTGTCTGTAGTTACACAAAATTTAGCATTAATATCTAAATTCGTATTTACTTATTGTTGGTTTTTAACCGTAAGGTATGTCATGAATAAGGCGTAGTAAGCTTCGTAACAATATGTTTGTCAAGATATTAATGTGATCCTTGAACCTGGTGACCTTGAGCAAACTTGCTTATTCCGTCTCCAGACTTGACAGTGAGAGTGAAATATCTCTTGTTGTAATGTCCCATCTGTTTATACTTTTGTTAGTGAAACCAGTCTGCCGAATTCACATGCAACTATATATGTGGATCGAAAAACAAGGAAATATATTTCGGCTATTTCCCACAGTGGGGCATCAGTAATTCCAAAATTCCCTCTTATATATCGTGCATTTAAATTTCACGGGTGTATCATTCTTAAGCTCTATGGGACTTTCTAGGATTTCAGCTCCAACATCGCAGGGCTGTGGATCAAACGGAACCAAATCTAAATCGGCATTTTCTTGTCAAGCTGGTCATGAAACCTGTCTTTCATTTCTTTTCTGGGTTTTTATATATGACTGGTGTAAACAATCAATTGGGAACTGTGAAAATTCCCGACGTCCGGTGTTCTGAGCATATACTACCAGATTTCTAAGAAATGCGATAGTTGGAGGTTTGCTCGAGATGAGGTTACTCAACTTGCCTTGAAGGGTTTTTATTCAATAAGTGGCGTTTTTTGACGTCATCAGCCAAATAAAACACATCTGGCTTAGCTGCACACAGTTTTCTTTCATAATCAATTCTAGAAAGTAATTTGAAGATGTTGTCCCAGAGCGCAACAAAACGGGGAATACAGTTGCCCTTGGAGTGCCATCTAACTTCTATATGCAAAAGTAGAACCTGGAAATCTCCACTGTTCTACTCACACAACTGCTGGAAAAGGTGCTCTTGAAAAGGATACAGATTGATATGGTTAACTACTAGTATAAATGTTTACAGCGGATCGTTTAGGCGCCTTCCTACGTTCTTAGACACTAGATACTCTCAGTGAATCGAACAGTGAATTGGATGAACAAAAGGGAGAACACTTTAATGGGCAAAGTATCCTCTATATTTTCCGACCATTGCGGTAGTACCACCTGTTGCATCTGCAACTATGTTTTGCATTGTGATGGATTTTTCAGGCAGACAGTTGTTGAGTACCTCGAATATATGCTGGCCCTTTGTATGATTTTTAAATGTCCTGGTAAGCAGCATCACTTTCATGAATACATTAACATTGAAGAATCGAATATATGCCTCCAGAATAGCGTCGTTGTCAGATAAAGTAGATTTATCCAATAGTAACAAAAATTTTCCAGACTGTACTAAGGTAACTAATGGTACATTTTATGTCCTGAACCACCTCATCTATTCTCCTAGATACAGTTGAGTTGCTGAGCCTAATAGCTTAAACCGTTTCTTGTGGATTCATTTACATCAGATCATACAGTATTATTGATACTGAAGGCAAAGATATTATGTTCTCCAAAATTATGTGAACTGCAAATTTTGGAAATCAAGTTGCTGATTTTATAAGAAGCAGTAAGTCAATTTGCCGTTTTTGCCCTGTCAGAAACTATCGACTTTAAAGTTGGTTTGTTTTCGAAGCTACCATGCATCTTTCTAAAAAGTCACAGACATTCTTCTTTCGCCCTTATCAATACTTTCCAAATGATTTTCTAATTTATGTGGTCACATGCTTCATTTGAAAGCGTGTTTTGGCAAATTAAACACATAGGTAGAGTGGGGTTTTGAAGCCATGCAATGAATTCATATGACAGGTATTCTACGAAGTGCTGCCAAAACTTATTCGTTGCCGAGGCGATTTTGTGCAATATTGTAAATTGTTAATGTGTAATATACGTATACTGCTTTGCTTTTAATTTTCTTACGTAGTTATATCACTACATTAAATAACATCCTTCGACAAGACGAACCACGCAGGTAGTATTAATAAGTGGTGGCGCCAAATTTCTTCTTGCTTGAGTGTGAGATTATAAGAAAAGACATATGGCAAGCACACTTAAAAGTTCTATTGGTGGCTACAATGTTAAAATATATAACTATAGAAAGCTGTTAGAGGCCACCCAAAGGCGGTTTCTGAGGATGGCTTTAAAAATACCGTGGATGGCTAAAATAACAGGAAAAATTCTTGACAAGAGGCAATGAGGAAAACAAATGAAACTCAGAAAATGGAAATACTCACTAAACACACATACGTTACACGAAAGTTGTGGCAAAGGGTAGAAACAGGTAAAATGAAGGACAGAAAAAATAAACATAGAATAAATTGTCGGATATTTCAAGGAACCTGTATGGGAGTGTCAACAGCGAAACGAATAATGTACATCAGCTATTGCCAAACATGGCGCCAAAGACGTTATGTTAAATATACTCACCAAAATTACCGGATATCCGCCCGTCAGATATTACCCCACGTGCGGAGAGTAGCCAATCAAATTCGGAAAGTTGCGGTCTAACGTGGTAGCCGCCAGACGTACACGCGAGCTGAGACGGTAGTGTTCCACCATTTTAAATGTCCGTTTAAATGTGCTTTCACCCCAATAATTTTATAAAACCCCTTCCTTATCACACACTGGTGGAACACTGCCAACTGAGGCTGGAGACGAAAAACGCGTAACCTAGCGCTACCGCAGTAAGATTTGAAGGAGGAAGACTGACTGGCGCATGAGTGTCACACAGTGGTGGTCTCCTGAGGAAAACTCAGTGTCAGTGTGTCTTTGTGCGGTAACTGTCGCAATGTACTGACGAGAGTTCGCTAGGTTCATTGCAGTTTGTAAAATGGATACATCAGTGTTCTGAGTAAAGCTCAGCTGATTCCCTGTGGATAGGCATCAAATTGCTGAGGACGAATCGACTGTTTGTTGCGCAGTCTAATTCTTCGTGTGGTGCTTGTATGGTTAAGATGAGTCCGGCGAAATCTGTGCAAGTTTGGCAGGACTATGTCAGCTCCGCAACTGAAAGTCGGCTCAGACAGGATTACACACCTTCGTATACAAGCACGTGCGCGCGCGTAACTTATCTCACTGACCTCTAGTGCGCGGAGAGGAAAAATTAGAAAGTGATTTGTAAATGAATTTTGTAATTTTGTTATCACAACCTATTTTCATGGTCCCTCATGGCCTCCTAAAAAGGTTTCTCATCCTGGGGCCCGCGGGGAATTACTTATGCCCCCGATGAAAATGGCTGCTCTAATTCACCAAGAAAAACTATGAGTACAGGTTACTACTGCACGTTATGGCGGTGCAACTTACTCACTAGTGGACTACATAACTGTTAGGAAGCAAAGCTCTAAGCGAACAACCGAGGCGCCCATCGTCTTTACGGAGCCGAGGCATGTCCGGCAAACCAAATCTACCTGCACTGATAGAGGCGAACAGATAACCAACAGGGTGCAGCGGCCAATTAACACAAGGGTTGGATTACTTGATTGGCCTTACTTTGGCCCTTGTGATTTTTCACATGAGGTTTAACTAACGTTCACGAAATTTCGACTCTAGCTTTATAATGACCGGTGTGGTTGGCTAATACATTCCTGTTCCTCTGCTTGTCCGACCCGGTCTTTTCTCTCTCCGGTGGGAACCGAGGGACCTAGAGTTCTGATTGTGGATGCAAACATCAATTTAGGCGTGGGACAACTACTTCAACAACAAAATGTGACAATCTCCTCTCAGTGTAGCTTCTATCCTCGACTGCAGACGAGGGTAGAATCCGCCTTGGATGTCGTCCCGATAACAAACTATAGCACCATGTGATACCTGTTAAAAACCTAGCGGCGCAGAATTGTGTTCATTGCCGGACTGATATCAGCCAGCTCTTCCGTCATCTAACTATCCCGGCAAATCCATAACAGGAATTAAGTGGTCCAGCTAACGCCATCTCAGTGAAAATTGTCCAATTTATACACCTGCGTCAAACTGTCCCTGCATACTGGTGCCGAGGCACTTGTGTGTCGCGTCCATTTGTCACAATGGACTTTGACCAGCGACTTTATCTATTGATGAGCGATTCTCCAGTAACAGGTATTCATTGCCTTCTGCTAAGACTTGTGATTTCACCGAGAGACTGCTAGTGAAGTTTCGTGTGTGGTGAGATGCAATTGAGGATTTCGGGAGAGATCGTGGGAATGAGTGGCCAATGGAGGCAAGGGCGGTGTGGCTGGGAGTGAGGCAAAAATAGAGAAGTCAGAGGTAACTTTGTCGGTAACCCCCCTCAGAGTACTCAACAGCTTATGTGACCCTTCTAGATCATTGCGAAAGTTATTGAGGCTAGCATCATTCTTCGGTTTGGACAGTATTCGGGCTGCAGTGTTCCCAGAAGTCCGGCACCTGATCAGGAGTGCGACTCCAATCCTTAGGGACAGCTGTGGACGTGGTAGGTAAGCCATCAACCAGTACACGCTGGTGATTTTATAGAGGATCTTGGATGGAAGAACGCTGTTTCGACTCACGCCCATCAGTCAACACATGGTTGAATACAGAGTTTCAGTTGCTAATAAATCGCATCTGCAGCTACTTAGTCGTTAGTCAAGAACATATCGTCCATAACGTGTTAACGGTATCAACACTTCGTGGCGCCTATTAAGGAAAAGCATCTTTTTTGTCATCACTACACACGCCATCTACTTAGTCTTGAAGTGAAAGCCAGGTCTGAGTAGATGCCGTTGATCAACATCATCGTCCATTTTCTACCTCTAATTTCAACAGTAATCAAATTGAACAATTACATTTCTTCTTGGAGCATTTCCTTGGCATTTTCTAAAAGACCAAAATACCTGGTAGCATTTTCCACGCAAATCACGCCATAGAAAATAATTAAAAATGCAAAATAGTATCAGGTTAAAGACCATCCGTGAAGTGATATGCACCGATAAACTGACGTCGCCTCTTGCATACAGTCGGATACCGTTTGGTCGCTCCGTCTGTTCCACAATAGAACTATCCCTATTGCCTAAATTATAACATTTCATAAAGGAGTTATTTGTGACAATTTTTTCAAGCATGGATAGAGAAAAATTCAGGACTCAAATTATAGCTTGTTCAAGAGAAACGATCGAACAAATCGACCCCAGTAGATTTACTGACAATGAAATGTTTGTGTGCCGTGATTTACAAACAAGTAATTTGAATTTCGCTTTCATAATTATTGTCTATGACCGAACGTTTTCCTGCATATGGTCAAGTCTACTTTTCAATGCCCCAGAGAAGACAAATAATAGGGGTTTGAACAAGTGGTTCAGTTGCGTACATCTTTATCCAGCTCTGCAGCCACTTTCAGTGACTTCCCCACTTGTATGACCAGATGATAGTCGCAGACTACATGCTGATATAGATGTTTGATTAGGAAATAACCAGTGGAGTCACTTCCTACCTAGAGTAATGCTGTGAATGTTTTATAACTGAGTTGCAGCCTATGTTTTCTTAAATGCAATTGATCCTAGACTTATTGAGCACCCGGTCAATATGTCAAACAACTCCACTTCCCGCGGTATGGGGAAATAAACTGAGGGCGTTGGTTCTGTCATTTTCCGGAAAAGCAGGCTGCTGATACTGATTATCTTTTAACTGCTCAAGAAATGGGATGATTTCTCAGTCTAGTTGTGTCAACCTTTACGCATATTGCACAGAACAACTTAAACTTGCTGATTGTTGCAAACTAACCAACATAAAGCATTTATTACATGTATTTATCAACTGATATCAGACCACATTTCAACAGAATAAACTGAATGCAGATATTTCGAGTATTTTCCTCATCTGTTTACATATAAGGTTCCGAATGACTTTTGTCTAAAACATCACAACGAGACTGGCCCTTAACGGGGTGCGACGGTTTACGAACCTTTTTGACCAGTTGAGCTATACTGGATGATGCCTCCGAGCATCTTGAGAGCTACTCCTACCAGGTTGGCCAACGGCGTGAGGTCATAAACCCCAGTCACATGGTCCTCCACGGTAAGGATTTGAAATGGGATGCCGTCCATTTCTGTAAAATAAAATTGTTGCAAATTCTCCGCTGCCTTGCAGGCAGGCTTTGAGCCAATGGCAGTGTCTCAGCCCACATACAACCATGACAGTTTCCCCAGTTTAACCACATCCTACATCGGTTGTCACGCAACTCATCAAAGGTGGCCTTATTTGTTTCATACAGCAGGGCGGATAAGCGAAAGCATGCTACTGCTGGCACCTCCCTTCTTTCTTTTCAACCTGCTTCTCTTACTGTCCTCTCAACCCCATTACTAACCTTTCTTCTACAGTTCCGAGTTTAATTGACAGCAGACATAATGCCACTGGAGTCGAATCATCTGCAGCTATCTTCCCCCACCACCCACTGGATGTCTATCGGCAACAGTCCTTTATAAGACCAAGCCGTCTGGTATCCCTGGATGCGTCCAATGTTCACACTCTAAGACAAATAAGTCAACAGGCTGCACTTGCACGTACGTTGGACACACTGGGTATTGACGTGTGTTGTGTATTCGAAGCTGGGTTCAATGACCCCAATGGGGTTGTTGACTTAACTGTAACCGGCTAATCCTCTCGTTATTGGTTGCACACATCTAGAGACACTGATGAGACAGCCTCTAGTCAAGCTGGGGTAGGTATCGTACTCGAAGCTGCGTCATCGTTGGTTGATCCGATTCCAGTGAACAGCCGTTTGTGTGCAGCCCGTTTGACGACACTAACTAAGATTGATTCACGAAAGAATACAAGACGCTGCTTGCTTGTAGTATGCGCTTACGCTCCCATCGACTGCAGTTCTGCTGCTGCCAAAGATATATTATATCACGAACTGAACAGGGTACAACGCAGTGCTACCAGTTCAGATATCATGGTAGTTGCAGGGGGATATGAACGCACGTGTAAGGCATCTGAGCTCATTAGAAGCTCAGTTAGATGGTAAATATGGGCTTAACTCCAACTGTACGGGTGACAGCTAGCGTCTTTGGTAATCGTGTGTGGAGCAACGGCTGTGTTTTAGCAGCACTGCTTTTAGACGCAGTGGGCGCCAAAGTGCCACTTGGCTTCCTTTTGTAACTGGTCAGCGATAAACCCAAATAGATGACATTGCGATATGTTACTGGTGGTGTGGTTCCATCCTGGATGCTGCTCGTTCTGAAGTACTTGCGTCGACTCTGATCATGCCTTGGTACGCTGTCGCTTTTCCGTGAACTTTTCGGAGAGGTGCACCAACATCTCCCCCGATTAGAAACTGAAGTTATCTCAGCCCTATTTCAGGCAAGCCTACCAAGCTGCCCTGCGTACCGAACTTTCACTCACTTGTCCTTCATAACTCTGAACTTCAATGGAATAGGATCTCGGTCGCCATGCACGACGCAGGAGCACATGTTTATGTTACTATCAATCCTCACCGCACAGCTCAATGGATATCCAAAAGGTCGGTGAACCTGTTGGAATTGAGTAGGATACTCCTTGGCTAGCTCTGTGCACCATGTGACCAGACGAACTATTAGGCGCGAACTAAAGCGGTGCCTGCGCGCTGACGAGAAAGCCTGGTGGACCAGTCGGGCTCAAGAAATGGAGGATGTGGGAGCAGTAAGCAACTACCGCAATCTCTTCCAGCTGATCCGCACCTCTGGTCGCAGGAAACAAGGTGTCGATGAGACAACCAGGGACAGCGCGGGTACTCTCCTTTATAATAAAGTGCCCCGTGTGGCTAGTTTGGCGGAGCACTTTCAAGATCATTTCGGTTGGCCCCCTGCTTCCGAACATCCTCCTACTCAGGTGAAGCAGGATGAGCCATGGATAGTTATTTTAAAGCCTCCGTCGGAGTCTGAGATCCAAAACGCCATCACAGCCCTCAATAGTTTTCGTACTGCTGACCACCTGCACGATTTAAGGATGGAGGTGAGGTCCTCTGCAAATCACTGACCTCACTGTTCGAACATGCATGGAAGGAGGAAATCGTCCACGCTAACTGGACTTAATCAATCATACTGGCAAGCTAAAAGAATGACCGTCGCACAAACTGTGCTAACTACAAGGGTATTAGCCTAAAGCTAGTTAAGAGCAAAGTATTGGCCTCGGTTCTCTTTCGTTGCTTTGCTGCGGGACGGGAATCCTGGATTAGGGAAGGGCATGCAGGTTTCTGCAGCAAGTGCTAGAGCAGCGCTACGCATACCACCGACCGACAATAGCTGTGTTCCCCAATTTGAAGAGTGTGTTCAATTCAGTAGATCGATGCATTCTTTTCGCAATGCTTTTTGTACTTGTGTACTTGTGTTCCCATGAAATGTGTGAACTAATTACGTGCTCTATGCTTCATCAATATGGGCTGCGTAAGAGTCGACGATTACTTGTCAGAGCTTTCCGATAACAAGTGGCATTTGTCAGCGTTGTCCAATTTCTTTATTTTTCTTCAATTTCGTCACGGACTGCATCATGGAGTGTTTCCTTGCGGATATTCACGATGTAGGCGTTGAGGTCATGCCTGTCTTGCTTTTTAACGATGTTGGGGCGGCACAATCAACCTTGAATAGTTTGTCTATTGTGGTCCCATTATTTGGTATGCGCTTCGTGCTTTCAAACTGCAAAGTGTTGCTGCAGGACCAACAGACACTTGGAGACCCCTTGGGGTGGTTGGGCGAATCACTTACTTTGTCAGCTGCATCAGCAACGATGGGCGCATAGCAACTGAAGTCAGTCCAGGTACTGCAAAAGATAGAACTTTCTTTTGAAATCTGCAACATATATGGCGACTGAAAGGGGTTCCCCTCTGTCTAAAAACCGTTTTTACAAGGTCACATTGAGGGCTGTCCTAATGTATGGTAGTGAGACTTGGCGCCTTCAGTATGAAGATCTGAGGCGTCTTCAGGTCTTTTGATCGTCCCTGACTGCGGAACATTGGTAATATCGGATGGCATCAGCGTGTCTGCAAAAAGGATGTGCGTAGCTGAGTGCTAACCAATGATAGGTAGTTCCTTAGAACAACGGATAACACTGGGTAAGTTTCGTTGGCTTGGGCACGTACCTAGTATGCTCGTTCACCGCTTACCTATGAGGGCCTTGTTTAATCTGCCAGATTTAGGATGGCGCAAGGCTCGAGGTGGACAGAGATTGACTTGGAAACATGAAACGAAGTCACTGACGACTTAATTTGGTGCCGTCAGTCCGTCCCGATTTCTAGACTTGCGTACATGTGACCCGCCTTGTGCTTGGCTCGTGAGTTTACAGGACATGGTTTGCAGTCGACAAGAGTGGCGCGTCTGCTGCCGTCTCCCAGTCGGACTGCCTGTGTAACGTGTGTTTTTTGCTGTGTTATCTGCCGGGTAATGGATAATTATGACGAGGGGCAGTGAAAACCGTAAGGGGGCTATCTTGCCGATGCCGCATTATCTTTGCACGATAGCCCGCTGTCTGTGATGGTATACTTTTGACCAAGTGTAGCTTCCTGGGACAGGAATATTTGCTTAGGGCATTAATGTTTTCCGGTAAGTCCCTATTCTCTCCCTTATTATTCATCGTTCCGGAGGTCGGTATGGTTGTATGGCAGCGAAGCATCAGTTCAAATTGCGGATGTACCGCTGTTGATGATGAAGTTGTCTAAAGCAACTAGTATTCGCCACCTACTCGATTGCTCCCTGTGCCAATACCCATGCGGATCGTGCAGGGTAGTTAACAAGCAAAGAGATCCCTGTCTGCAACAATTTTCCGAGGTTTGAGCGATTCGGTGGTTGAAATGGTTTATGCAAAAAGACTGATCTTGTGACCAGCACTTGGTGACGTCAGTGCCTGTTTCCCTCCGACCAGAATGTGTGTGAGCGAATGCTAGTGACCGTTGATCATCTTAGCTTCCGCCAATTAACTGCACGTTAGATGTTTTTGTATGCAACAGTCTTTCCATAACTTGTATGTAAACAACTGATGATAATACTCGAAATAGCTACATTCAGTTTATTCCGTTGAAATGCGGTTCCTTCTCGCTCTGTTGAAATGTCAGACAATTGCGTTATTAGCTACGAATCCCTAGAAAGCTGGATATCGCAAACGCTGTCAGGTCATTCCGCCTTCAGCAGTTCGCGTCCAAAGGTAGATATGAAACAGTGCAATACATTTGCCTGTAAAATAAATAAATGAAATTATTATCGACTACCTGAAACACGCTCTTAGAGGAATGATCATGGGTGGAAGGTTGTACACTACTTAGATTATAAGCTGATCGGAAAAATTCGCATGTTGGTCAGATTATGGCAGTGGAAAAGACAGTGCGCATATTTATGGTTGATGGTTCGATGTTAGACAAACTAGTCAACGAATGTGCTACAGAACAATGAAGCAAACACCAAATAAATATATGAGACCAGACACTTGTAAGAATTTGCATATTTTGTGATGATTTCACGGATGAAGGGAGAATCGACTTATGAACTGCAAGTGGTGATCGTGTGTGTGCCGGGACAGCATGAATGAATACCGAGGTCTCGTGCTGTACCTGGCGATGGTCAAACCGTTTCTGTTTTCTTCGCTGACGTTCGATCCAGGCAACATCCGAAGAAGAGTGGCTGACTAGAGTACCACGTCCATTGATAGTAGCGTCACACGTAACTGTCGTATTTTACCATAGTGGGGTGACGCGTGTCTTAAAATGCGCACCATGCCAGTCATTTTAGTATGGACGCCTATTAGGCGTCAGAAAAAGACCCACTGTTTGCTGTCGTCCAACAGCTTAACTTTTATGGAGCTGCACCAGATTCAGGTACACGGGAACATAAAATTTTCAGTGACTATTAACTTATCTTTTGCAAGATAGCCAGCTGTTTGTGACGGTGTATTGTCTACACAAGGTGTAGGCGCCTTGATCCTGAATGTTTGCTTAGGGCATTAAGGTTTTCAGGTAAGTCCCCCTTCTCTCCCTCTTCTTATTCTTTATTTCATCGGTCATCGTGGTTGTATGGCAGCGCAGCATCAGTTCAAATGGCTGATGTACTCTTGTTGATGATGATGATGACTAGTATGCTTATCGAAAGCTGGTTTATTTGAGATAGACTGTAGTCTGAGTTGTCGTTGATATGATTTGCGCAAGTGTGAGACTTTTGGCGTTTTGTGTTTTACCGTCTGGTATAGACTGATATGTTACTCCATGTGTGTGAGCAGCTGAAGTGGTGATGTACAATGTCACGCCTGCGGTGGTCAAGGATTGGTTCCGGTTTGTAGGTATAAAATAGGCCACTGATTTGCTCCCAGACTTCAGCTAGTGAGCTGAGGTGGGAATCCACGGAGTGCGTGGAACTCGGCGGTTTGTCCGCTTTTGGCTTACCATTACAGTCGTCAACTTACTTGGCATCAATTGGTAAACCTTGCTGCTGGTTCGACCATCAAAGCGGCGGCGGCTGCAGTTGTAGGAGATTGGTGTTCGACTGCTCAATTCCTGATACGGATAGAAGCTTATGTACGCCGTTCTGTCGCGTGTTTCAAGTGACGGTCGATAGTTGTTGTCATATGGACTGCTTGACTATCAGAGTCCCCGTCTGCATTCAGCTAATGAGATGCCGAGGTGGAAAGAGAACGCAATAGTAAAGCAACGCTGGTGATTCTGGGAAAACGATTCGCGTGCGCATCTTTTGGTCCTTGTCTGTTACGGTTTCCTGATGCATCGTCCAGAGAATCAAACTTAGCGTACTTCCGCTGTTCGGCTTCCTCTACTAACCTGTCTTATTTGTGAACTAGTATTAACACACACTTGAGGAATGGTATGGTCAAACATGTAGGACAGAGCCAACAGACATCTGGAGAAATGCTACGCTCGCTCGCCTGCTGTTGAGAAACATTGCCGCACTTGTTCAATAGTTCAATAGTGTACGATTGCATAAAAAGCGTAACTACAAGACCCACAGGATAGATATGCAAAAGAAAATTAAGAGCAAATTGTTCCAACTTGGAACGTGAAGTGGGTAAATCATTACATTTTATCAAACTGTTGTGTAGCGTTTATCACTAAGATGTAAGTCTAAGAGTCTTTCGAATGTCGTCATGTCTGGTGCGTTCACCACATATCATGGTAATGCATTCCAGTGGGAACAAATTCTAAGTGAGTAAAATTACTTCCTACAGTTCAGACTGGAGTGTTGCGTCATTAGTTTCAGGTGGTTGCATCGGCTTTGTTTGTAAGGGGCTAGACTGAACAATGATGTACATGGATGCTCGCATTCAGTTAGTGTCCGGTATGTGAGAGTAAGATCTCCACGAAGCTGTCGGTATTCTAATGAGAACACACCGAGTACCCGAAGACGCAGTTCGTAACTTAGACCCGATGGTCCACGCGTTGCCTTTGTGACTCTTTTTTGGGGCTGTTCCAATAGGCGGATGTCTCGTTTCAACCATGGACACCAGGACTGAATTGCATATTCAACATGATGGCGAACATAAGAGTTAATTAGAAATGATACTAGCCGTCGCTCAAAGGTGTAGAGAGCTCGCCCCAAAACTCTCAAGTTCAAGTTCGCCAAACTTGCTGCTTTCAAATATTGGAGCGAATTTGCAAGACTCTTGTACGATTATACCTAAGTCGCGTTCACTAGTCACGTGCTACAGGACGTGTTGCTTCAAAAGGTGTGTTGACGAAGCTGCTGCGCGCGGTCAGCAGGTGGAACTTTCCAGGGTTCAGTGGGAGCTGGTCCCTTTCTGCCCATTCGTTAATCCGAGTCAGATCTTCCTGGAGGTAGACACGATCGGATGCTGAGCGAATTCCTCTCTCTATTTTGGCATCGTCTGCAAATATTTGCATCGGAGATAGAATGTCTGCTGGAAGCTCATTAATGTAGACTAAAAACAGTAGCGGGCCGAGGACGGATCCTTGTGGTACACTAGTGGAGGCGCACAGGCGTTCAGAATGGGTGTCGGCTAATCTTACTTTGATTGCTCTATCACGTAAGTAGTCTTCTAACCAAGTGAGCAGGCAACCGTTGGTACCCCTGGCAGCAAGCTCTTGGAGGTCATCATCATCATCACTATTCACGTCAGCTAAAGATGGGAAACACCTCAGCTACTATGCCTCAGTACATAAAGGAAAATGAAAATATATACAACAGTTGCATGCCAGTTGAGCTACCAGCAACGAATAGGCATCGTTCCGGTAAGCTACCAGCCAGCTACTGGGCAAAAAGAAAAATTATTATGTTTTACGCTACGAAATGAGATTGTGGGTGGAGGAAGAGGCCAAAAGGGATGGGAAGGGACAAAGAAACTCACAGCACGAACGCCACTGAGGTCGGCTCCTTGCCATGTCAGCAAGCGTATCCAGCCAAACGTGTTCACCGTCTTTTCGACCATAAGCAGGGAGCCGTGACGCTCCAAGTGAGGGCCTTCATTCCTCTGGACCAAGTCATGGCTTGGCCCTCCCTCCTTTACTTCCATCCACATCCCCGGTGAGCAAAAAACACACGTCGCAGGAGTCGGTGAGCTGGCATGCGCAACACGTGGCCCAGCCGTCGGAGCATGGCGCGTGAAATGACGATGCTGAGCGGTTCAGTTCCTTTTTCTGTGCCGTAAACAATGCGTTGAACACGCTCGTTACTCACGCATTGTTCCCACCAGAAATGAGCCAATCTGCGAAGGCACCGATGGTCGAACGTAACCAGCCTCTTCATGTCCGCCGATCTTAGGGACCAGGTTTCGCAACCATACAGTAGGGTCGAACCCATTATAAGGTAGTGAGAGTACTTTTGTGAAACAGCATGGCGGAAGGCGTTCAACGGAAGGTTATCGCTGTCTGTTAATGAGTTCGGAGGCCTACAGATAACTGCTAAGAGGCAAGCCTCACTCGTCCTCTGTGAACCAACATCTCGATCTGCTAGGTGCAGTCGACAAAATAGCGCGTCGGGAATAACAAGAGGAATTTCGGTAAGAGCTTCACATTTCAAATAATCTCGATAGTAGAGAGCAACTCCGCCACCGCTAGAAGGGCGATCATTTCGCATGACTGACATGTTACTGAGTTCAGTCTCTGGATCAAGTATGTCGTTTGAGAGCTAATTTTCTGTAACTGCTATGAGGTCCCAAGTTGTTGTTTCATGTCGATGGCGCAGTTCCGAGAGCTTAGAATACAACCCTTGAGTGTTGGTGTAGCAGCACTGTATTTTTTGTCACATTAGGAGCTCGGTTCGTTGTGAGTGACCGGCACCAATAGTGCCGGTCTGCTTAATATTTTTGTAGCGGTTGTTTGCACGGTTGGTTGATTTGAGATAGCTACAATTGAGGCTGGCTCATCTGTGTCTGGGGTCTGTACTAATTGAAGGAATGGTCTTAACCGTACTTCTGGTGGCCCAAGTTTCCTGTTGTCATGCCATGCTATGATTGCCACTGATACCATTTCAGGCGCAGTCAAGGTAACTTTCAAAATTCGTGGCCTGTTACCTTGGCAGTTTGTGGAAGCAATTAGATGGGTGACGTCAAAAGCCACGACATTCTGCATGTCGTATAGTTCTGCGATGTACCGCCATTCTTCGATGTCGTGCTTCTGTCGTTCACTGCTATCGTCATGCTTCAATTCTGGCACACCATGAACCAGTACCACTTTTTTCATCTCATTTGGAAATGACGAAATGGGGTTGGATTTCCGCTTATGTTTTTCTGCCCATGGCCTGTCAGGAAAAATGCGGGCACTGACATAAGAGTTCACTAGCATGTGGCATGCTAAGAGAACATCTTCCAGGTCACGCGTGTTGCCAAACGTTACTCGCAGTAACCGAGGTTCCCCCGCGTGTGGAGATGTTGAATTTTGTGAAAGGCGTGTAGTTGGGAGTATTTTCAGTCCGAGTGCGCTGGTTATTTCAGCCCAGCGGTTTTGCTCCTTGGCTTGTCTACCTTTTAGCGATTCGCTAGTGGGTTTTGGGACGTTAGAAGATATCACTGTCATCGGCTTTTGATTGCGTAGTAAGTGTTTGTTCTGCAGTACCTTGTGTATGGCGGATGTCTGGCTTGTCTTCCGTGGAAGATAGGCCTAGGCTACAGCAAGATTTTTTTACGTACAACGCAGTTATGTGCAATATCTGTAGAGGTCAATTGTTGTTGCCCAGCTACTGACGGTGATCGTGCCATTTGTGCTAACTCTGCATGTTTTGGAGCCTTACGTGGGACTTGGGAGACCGTTCAATCGGCCTGTTTTCATTGCAGTTTTTGTGATGATGGTGTTTGGAACAGAACGCGCAGGCTATCCCTGCTTCCACGAAACGATTACATTTGGCACCACCACATAGGTGCTTCATTGAAACGTTGTTCCGAGTCAAGTTTATTAGCTCACTGCTATTTTCCATGTTGTTGGCAGTTGGTCTAGTACCGTGTCTGGGGTAGGTGAAGGAATTGTTGCGGTATGGGTCGTAAACTCCAGTCGCATGAGTGGACAGCCGCACATGGACTTTAAGTGAGGTTTGGATGTCACTTGTTTTCCGGGTTCAGCGTTGAAAAAAACAGCAGATTTGAGAGTGCAAGTGCGATTCAGGCGACAGGTGCCATAAGAGGTGATCCCCGCAGAGCAGATCAAAGAGGCGGAATGCACTGAATAGCACTCACTGAGGTGGTTTGAAGGAGAGTAGGTACGGGAGCGTGGGATGACGAACGGGAGCTTGCTTGTTCGTACGGTGGACCATGGAGATTCTATTTCTTATATCCATCAAAGATAAAATTTCAACATCGTTCTGAGTAAGAACTATTGAATTCTTACTTGCGCTTTAGCCTGCTGTCCGCTGTATAAGGGGATATTTTATGCAATTTAGGGTAGTGCCAGTTAGTTGGAAATCATGTCTAGAATACGGAAAATGAGTAGTAACAAAGAGATTGTGAGTGGTACGAATCATCCTGAAGGAGGCATTGCTACACACTAAGAAAATATCGGATAACTTTAACGATTTTGCTAGATTCCATCTTGAATTCCGGTCCCTGGTAAAGAAAGTTAGTGGTAATCCGAAGTAAATTGAAAAGATTCCGCTTGAAGGTATCGACTACTGGCGAGCAGGGTGTAGCTGCGATCATGTTAACACCAGCTAATTAATACCTGTTATATTCTTCCGAAATTAGATAACTTGGAACGCAGTTGTTCAGAAAACAACTGAAATGATTCCAAGACTGTACTATTTCCGAGAAGCTAACTAACTTCGTCAGCTAACTCAAGTTCTATAATGGGCCCAGTGAATGTTCCTTACGCTTTGAGAAAATGCGAACTTTGTTCACCAGCGAAGGAAGGTCGTTAGATTTTTCCGGTGACTGAGGAACATCGAGTGAGTTAAAATGACACTTTCTTGCAGATCTTCGGAAAAGAGCTGATGAAAATAGGTAGACAGCCTTTTTGAGTTTTTACGATGACCTGCTGCTAAGTAATTTGGTAAATCACGAAAGCCCATCCTCTGAAGAATTTTTGTGAATGATTTACTTCAACAGCAATTTACGTTTACTCGGCTTGACGGCAAGAGTTTCCCGTAACTCCCAATGTTTTCCGTGGCAAATTGTCGCCCTCCAGTTTCCACATCTGCTGTCTGGAAACATGTTCTTGATGAAGTGATAAGGAAAAAAGCAGCTGATATTTTGTCGGATGCCAACTATATAAACACATTCCTTTTCGCCAGGCTGCGGTGTCATCTGGACAGACTTGTAGTTTGATCTAAGTATATCCAACCATATCACGTGCAGATGCATGATATCTTGCACGTAAGTGAAGAATTCACCATCCACATTGATTTGGGCTACATCTTGGTGATTACAAAGTCTAACGTATAGCAGCATCAATTAGCGGTGAAGCGGAATACCTGTAGCTCTAGTTCTCTGTTCAGGATTAGCTCCATTCTCCGAGCTGAACTATTCGTCGCAGATGTTTCGTCACCAATCTTGGTGACTTCGTCAGTGCGTACGAAACAAAATTGACTGATGAGAGAGTGATGTTTGAACGATTGGTGATGAAACGTCTGCAACAAAATAGTTCAGCTCGGAGAACAGACCTGCACCTGAGCTGCATCCATCAGCACTCGCTGTTCGATTTCACAATTTTCCCGGTGTAGTTTCTGTCCATTCGAACTTACAGCTCATTCGCTTTTTTCAATACCCCATGAGTTGTTTCCACATTGCCTTCCAACGAAAGGTTAGGTGTTGCGCTTTCTGAACAACGAACTAATGGCGATGTTTCGACATCATTAGGACCTTCCAACTAATGGTATTTGAGCGGCGATTGAAGGATTCAGATGGGGACTAGGTAAACAATGAGAAGAATGTTTGCAAAAAAATAGTTTACGGCTTAGCTGCTTTTTATAGAAATCTAGAGACCGCAGTGGTCGGGATCACTCCACTGTAAATCATACTTGAAAATGTGATGTCCTGTTATTAATAACTAGACAATAATTGCTTTTCATTTAATAGAACAGACCGGTTTGTAATGCAATGGTATTCTAAAAACAAAGTTGTCGCCCGTATTTTGTCCTTTTATGTCAATTTATTCAAAATACGTCTACATTACTCGCCGATTCCAGTCACAACGATGTGGAGTTACGGAACTGATCCGACTTCTTCGATCAGCATGAAGTACAGACATTATGTGACTTCTCTCGGATGTATACTTCATCAGTCGGCGACCATTCAGTACCTATTTTGCTCTAAATAAGATCTTCCATGAGAAAGAATTGTTAGTTTGATGCGTGGTTGCGTACAAATGCGGTAGTAACTGTCCGCATACAATGAATGTTGCCTTACCGCTACTGAAGACGTTTGTTACTGATTAACTTCACTCTTCTTCGGTGCACTGACTGCGCTTTTTGCTTGATGGTTTCAGTCTTTACCCATGTATGGGGCATAAGAACCTCTGGTGAAAAAACGTTAAACATTTTTTATTTGATAAGTGGACATCCGTCTAGTAAGATACCTTTGCTAATGCTTTGTTAAAGGAACGTAATGCTGAGCTTGACCATTTTGGTGCCAACCTTTCGTCACCAGTCCAGGTGATATTATCAACGGGTTAATGCGTAGCGGAACGGTACGATGAGTGAGTAGGTGTGAATCTCTTGTGGATATTGTGCTCATATTGTATTTTACATAGGCGCACACCCCTTTGTTCCACCTTGCTCGAATCTGCTGTGACGGTCCGACATTAAAATGCACTGATTGTGAAAGCAAGTTTAAGGTGTATCAGTTGGTATGCATTCCAAGCAATCAGGATCCTGTACTAGATTCAACAGGGAAGGTTCGACGTAGAGACTGAAAGTCCGAGCTGTAAACGAGGCACAAAAATTGCGCAAAATAAAACCATAAGCTAATTAAGAAACACATTAACACCAGCGAAAGTTTGCGCTAATGCAAAGGCGGTGCTCTGAGGGGCGAAAAACGGAAATACGAAGCTGACGGAAATGGTTTAACTAACCACGACCGAGCCCAAACGAAAATAGCATACTGATATTTACAAACGACGGGGCTTTGATGCAGTTAGACAAGAGATTCCTTTGCTTCATTGGTCCAACGATTAGTTAGTATGCCAGCATCTGTACAGAAAATCTGGAGGAGATTAACGGTAAAGTTAAGTGAAAATTGTACAGCTCGGTTTTATTTCACACCAGTACTCCCTCTTCGAAAGAGTCACTGTTCCCAGTGTCAACAAATCTGACACCATCACGACACCACAGTCAACGGGTGCTTTCACAGGAAGTTCGGCTTAAAATTCAACCGTCGTAGGTCCATAAAAGCGCATCCCTTAATAGAGTATTGGGTGAAAACCGAATGATACGATTACTTCCGGACGCTTGGAACCTGAAGACGGTGTACTCGGTTCTAGTTGGTTGTAATGAACCGTCAGTAGGTAAACGGGAGTTGGACGAGACAGCTTTGTTAGCAAAGTAGTGTGCAGCTTTTTCATGAGCTTTGCCAAGGTGTTCAACTGTCAGTATCGTCGTATACAATTTCGTGAACTTTAGAACTATTGTCCTGACAACTCATTCCTAGGATTGACAACTTTCCCATAAAACGACACTTGAAGGTGTACATTTGGTACCCGACTACAATGGCCTTCTGGTCGAGTGAAACGGGACTCAAGGTTGGTTGTGGAGCATTGTTATGACGGGTTCAGGTTGTCTCGACTCTTGGTCGGAGTGGAAGAAACACTTTTCAAGAATAGTGCACTAACACAAGGTAACCAATTCAATTTGGCTCGGTATGGCCTTTGGGATCTAGCCGTTAGACGTTGCACACGCCAGGTGATACTGGGGATGAAACGCGTTACTTAGGATGATTGCACCGAAACGCAGAAGAGAAAGAGAGACAGACACCAAGAGTTCCTTTACTGACTCAGCCAAAGGCGAAACATGCATTCTGCGCCTTTGTGTTTATAGCTGATTAGTATAATAGAGCAATACGTAACATACAGAGGAAGGTGAATGTTAGCCAGGCGCTTAAGTTGCTACGTAGTGGTAGTCTCCCGAGGAAAACTCAGTTGAGGTCATTGTGGCTTTGGTCATAAGAGACAGCAGCACAAAGAGGTAGGTTCTTGTGGTTTGGGACGATAGACACGCCAGCTAAACTGGGATGCGTTTAGGTGGAGTCTGCACAATTTGTATTGACGCATAACAGCGATTTACATAAAGAGAGCTTAGCTGTAACCTGTGCAGTCCGAGTCGTCACATGATAATAGTAATTCTGAGGCGAGCGTAGACCAACACTGCGCAACTTTCGCGGAGCCATGCGAGATCCGTAACGGGAATCCACAACAGCTGATTTACAAAACCATCTGCTGAGAGTTATAGCTTCATGTTTACTACATTTCGCTGATGATAAAATTTACGACCTGTGACCAAAGGGTCGTGCGACTACCAACAGCCGAGTACGGCTTTCATAACATTTCGAAATTACTGGTCCAGAGTGAAGTTCTATTAAAACCAGACAGCTATCTTCTTGTTCAGATTGCAACGGACAGCCTTACATTGGTGTGATTGAAGTACACCATTCGTCAGCCTCTTTCCGAGGACGATACCTTAGTGTTCTCCATAAGAAGAGCTTGCTCATTCGAGATAGTCTGCGTTAACTCCAAACATGCGCAAGCAGTAAGTCAGTTTTTTGCTGGATCACTTGTAAATTCTATCTAACCCAACTTCCCCATGGTGTTCAGATTTATACGCGCCCTCAATTCGAATGTGCTATCCAAGTGTGGTACCCTAGATAGTAGTGTCACCTCGTTGGACTGGAAGGTCCACGACATTTTATCGAGTTGCCTAAGATGGGAGCCCGGAGAACGACTCCCTAATACAGATTCGGTTGCAGGGAAATTTCTATTTGTACAGCAAAAGTTTTCCTTTTGCCTAGCTATGAAAAGGTGACACCGTTGACGCAACTGGCTTAAGGAACGGAAGATGCACACCACACAGAACAGTCGCGCATTGCAACCGAAACGAGAGCCAAGCAAAATGACGCTGCTCAGTTCAAGCAATCGAACTCAGCAATCAGTTCAATATTCCGCGTCGGTCGCCAAGGTGTACAATGAAATAATTTTAAAACGATTAGTTCCCTTGAATAGCTTGAATAACACAGAAAGACAAGGAACATTGGTAGATGCGCGCATTTTGTATCATCTCGTCAGTACCATTTGATAACAGGAAATAATCAATGTAATCAAAGGATGTGACCAGACTAATCAAATGAGCAATCAAAGCGTGTCACCTGACCAGTCACACGCACCAGGGTGAACGGCGGCTATAGCCCTAAGACCACGGCAGCCGAAGAATTACAACCATTTGTTTTGCATATATAGTGCCGGTCTCATTCGGTTTATCGCCACGGCCTCGACGGATCGTAAGAACCGCGAACTAGGATGACGCAGTAGAATGCGGAAGACCGAGACAGGGTAAAGCTGATGACGAGACTCCCAAATGTGTCTGCCTATTGATGACGCTGGTGGCTTACGTAAGCTCGGAGCACTAGAGGCGGGTTAGTTGACATCCCGTTGAACCCAGTATGGAAGGTGTTCCTTCACTCTGGAATTCAAAACGCTCTCGGTTCTGCATATGTAATTGACTCCGCACTCACGTACAAATTGGTAAACACAAAGGGACTTGGCACCGTTGGTTTCCTCCTCCTTGGTTGAAGGTAACAACAGCTTCTGGGTTCTGCTAATTACGACCGAGTCAGCGGCTGATCAAGCAAAGCGTACGTAAGAATCGCGAGGCATGGTGGCCTGAGTGTGCTTTAGAAATGGAGACTGTTGCTCTCTCTGGCGACACTAGCAAGCTTTTCCAACTCATTCGGTCCACTGACTTCAGGAAGCCTAGTGTCAGTAAGGTTATTCGCGAGGTGAATGAGTCTCCGATCACCAACCAACAGAGGTGTTTGGGCCGCTGGAACGGGCAATTAAACTCGCAGTTCAACTGGCCTCCACCATCCATCAATACCTACAGTGCACCTTTTTGTCCACCCTGGCTCGTCCCACTGAGTTCACCCAGCGAAGCGGAACTCGGCCTCTAGATTCAACGTCTGAAGCGGTTCAAGGCTGCGGGTTCAAACGGGCTTTCTCCGGAGCTGTTCTAGTACGGCGACGTCGCGACCATTAACCAGCTGGCCCCGCTGTTCGCGAAAATCTGGCATGAAGAGAAAGTGCCTTCCTATTGGAGCGAATCAGTTATTGCCCCAATTTTCAAGAAAGCCGCTGGAACTTCATGTGTATATCATCGGGGGATTAGTCTGATTTCGGTTGCCTCCAAGCTATTTGCATCCATTCTGCTCCGTAGACTAGCTCCAATACGTGATACACCCTAATGTGAAGAACAAACTGGTTTCCGTCCCAACCGCGGATGCGTGGATCAACTCTTTACACTCCGCCAGCTCTTCGAACATCACCAGATTTATCAAAGGCACACTAGTGTTGTATTCCTACATACGTGCCGCTTTTTACTCCATTGATCGACCTGTTTTATGGCCTTGCTTGCTAAAGAACGGGGTGCCAGAGAAAGATACCGCCATCTTACGAGCACTTTACCTTCATACAGCCGGCAGAGTCAGGGTCTGTGGCAAGCTTTCCTCGCAATTCACTGTCAATAGCGGTGTGCGACAGGGCTGCCCTATGTCCCCATTCCTCTTCAACTTCGCAATCGAAGACTTTCTGTCGAATGCTGTAGAAGGTCTCCAACATTTTGGCCTAGAGCTTCTACCGGATGAGCGCGCGACCGATTTAGCTAATGCTGTTGATATCGCCTTACTTGGTGACGATCCTCAGGGTATGCAACTCATTCTGGATTGTTTGGCGGTTGAAGCATCTAAGTATGGCATGAGTTTCGCCTCATCGAAGTGTAAAGTACTGCTCAAGGATTAGCTTTCACCTGCTCCCGTGCTCGCTCTCGAAGGTGTACAAGTTGAACAAGTAAGTAGTTTCGTCTACCTTGGGATTTGTGTTTCCGCTGACGGCACATCAGCAAAGAAGTTTTTCTTCGCATCGTTAAAGCCCGATCAGCATTTACCAATCCGAGGCACTTGTGGCGTCATCGCGACGTCTCATTCTCGGTAAAGCGCCGCGTTTACAGCGCACCTGTTCGCTCCGTGTTGTGTAGGAATGAGTCCTGGCCGATTCGCGTGAAAGGCATGCGTCGTCTTTCTGCCTTTGATAACGGTTGCTTAAGGAGGATTGCTCGTGTTTGGTGGCAACATCGAGTTAATAGTAATGACGTTCGACTTCGCATCTTGGGGAATGCGAGTATTCCCTTCAACAAACTGGTTTTGTTGCGCCAGTTGAGATGGCTCGGTCACGTCCTACGCATAGCACCTGAGCGTCTACCGCGTCGTGCTCTATTCGCTCGTCAAGGACTTGGCTGCAGGCGACCGCGTAGTGGCCAGCCTTTTACATGGCTCCAGCACATGGAATCGCTAACGTCGTGTCTAGCCGCTGCTGGATCCGTACGTCTTGCAGAATGGGGACCCAAGAATGAGGAGTGCCAATGGATTGGCACTCTTGAAGACATGGCCCGCAACCGGAATCAGTGGAAGAATCGTGTACAGAATTGGACTGATTCACACGTTTCATACTTTAAACATTAAAAATGACAAAAAAGAGCAAACTCGGTGCGTGAAAAACAAAGTAAAAAAGTTTTGTTCTACTTTGGTCGAAAGGTTCCTTTCTTCCTGCGGCATATTAGCCGAAGTGTGTTGCTCACCTTCAACTACTATGCCACTAACACAGTGAATTCCCCTTATCCGCTAATCTCCATGGATTTTTTTGGCTCTGTGTCTAGTTGTTAGACTACTTAGATTACTGGCATACCAACTGTTTCTTTGTACGCACCGTATCTCGGTATCACGAGAAGTATACATTATTTTCTAATGGTGACTTACTAGATATCCAAGCACCCAGGCTTCCTACGGGAGGCAACCGGTAAGTATCGATCTGTTTCCCACTGGTGAGATGGATAACGCATACACTTTAAAGTAATGACAGGCGAATGGACATCAGCTCAAGGATAGAGAACGTCTAAGAATCCAGAAAATCTAAGTAATAGGGAATTTTCTTGAGATTACAGATCACTAGCGAGGTGGCACCGAACCGCGTCAAGTTGACGCCGGATAATCGCAAGTATTTGGTAGCATTGATAGTAAATTCCGTCTAAGGTGAGTAGCATGAGCGATAGGCCGGAGAACATAAATGGCAGCGAATTTCTTAAGTGGTACCGATCATTTATGCTCATAACCATTTCTTCCGAAAATAGGTAGGGTCGATCCCAATGTTTCAGATCCCAGGTCAAATGATTCCGAAAGTGTAGTGTTTTCGGTAACGTAAGTAAAGTTCTTAGGTGGTACCTGTTCCATCGAACTTCAAGTGAATGTTCTGCGCGCTTTAAAATAGTGGGAGCACCGTTCGTCCCCAAAGGACGACCGTTAGACCTCCCTGGTGGCTGACTACTGTCAGACGAGTTCAGTCGATCTTTCTTTACAGATCTCGAGAAAAAAGATGAGGAAGAAAGTGCAGATACTATACATTTAGTTAATCAATGAGAATGTACGATACTTTCCATCAAAACTGCTTGGAGCCAAAATAGGTTGGTCTTGACACACCGCAGTTGTTCACCATGCATATCTTTAATAGCTACGGAGTGAGTGACAATCAGAACATGGGCACGTAAACCGGATTCTTGCTGTTAAGACTGTTTCATCTCGGCCCAGGTAAAGACAAATCGAAATCCCCCATGTGTTGTCAGCATATTTGTATGCGAACTACAACTAACCATTGAACAAGGTAAAAATTAGTTGCTACCCAAATAACTGTTTCAGTTTTAGTACATTGACATCAGGTTTAGAAGCGCAGCCTATTTGGTTGAGGAGGAGAATGGTAAAAGTTATTCCAGGCTGTCTATCCGCCACCAGTGTGCATAGTTCTATTCACTCAATACGGTTCCAACTGGGTTTGATTGTTTTTATGGTGAGTAAATTTAAGATGCGTCTTTCAAAAATCTACCTATTCCTGACTTGATTATTATACTAACTGCACTTCCGTCTGCATGCCTTCAAGGAACTGGCGCGATTTGATGTCATTAGGATTATGTTTGCACATAACGCGAGCATGAATAGTTACGGAAATGTTTGAATTTGTTACAGGATTGAACATTCCCTCCATCCCTCGTAGCCAGACGAAGATTTTTGCTGGAATGTTTTGGGGATGAGGGTATTGCAGCGGAAAATACTTGGGTCACAAGTGACGAACTGCGCACCGTCCCATATCATGTATTGGAGCGGAAGATTCAGTTGGACAGCTGCCAGGCCGAATTGGCCCTCATTTTCACAAGTTGATTATCAGTTGCCTTTTCATGAACTATGAAGGCATGACTTGGTAGAATTTGCGTAGCAACGTGGGTGAAAGTTCGAAGTGAGCACATTGCATGAAACAGTGGAACCAAGGACATGACAGCAAGTATGACTTCCTTCCATGTGCTACATATGCTTGTATATATATCCATCGGCACCGTTTCACTGCGAGGTTTCGAGCTATGCCCATGCTACACAGGTTCCCCAAGTCCAACAATTATATCGTTTCCGGTCGAATGGGAACAGGTTCTGAGCAAAATTAGCCGATACTACGCTGTCTATAGACCGACATGCGCTTATCAAAAATTCTGACAAGTAAATGAGATCCACTGACAGGCTGTCGAATTCTACTAGGACATTGCCGCCGGAGTGTAAAATAACGATAATACCAGACGGGAAACTGTCAGCCAATAGCGCGAATGTGGACGAGGGGAAACGTGATAGTTGCTGTTGGTTGCGACTGTGCGAACTTGCTGATGGACTGCTAAACATATCTAACTAGCTGAAGTAAGTTATCTTACCGCGTAGTTTGCTAGGCATCATCTGGCTTCATTTTCAAGAATTTGGCCTTCGCTAAAACAAAACCGCTAAAGTACACTCGACTTACACTTGCTGGAGCATCATTAATTAATTTGTTATTGGTATACATGAAGTATTCCAACTGCAATGGTTTTGTAAGACGCCGTCAACTCTATGATTTCAATGTCCGTATGTGGGTCAAACAAGCCGGAGCACCTTTTCTGTATTCCCTGGTCTTAAACAAGGTAATGAACCAAGATTCATTGAATATTAAGTGACAGACTATGGGTTATGGTGTAGATTTCATTGGTAGTCAGCCTTATCGTTTGATTCAGTTGTTCCCGTGACTCCGGTTTGCTTTCGCAGAAGTGCCTCATTTGTCCTTTGACCGAGTTGACACGATCCACTCACTCGTCTGCCCATCATGTCGGGTTTAGCTGTTATGTCAGTTTGGAATATATCCTGTCAACACTTGGTTTTTCCGATTGAATGGATTTCCGCGATAAAACATACTAGCCCAAGACCAATGACGTCTGTTTCAAATGTATGAGGCAACCGCCTGAAACTAATGACTCAACACTCGCGTCTGAATTATAGAAAGTAATGTTACTCACTTAGAATCTGTTCCCACTGGAATGCATTATCGTGATATGTGGTGAACGCACCAGACATGACGACATTCGAAAGACTTAGATTTTCGTCTTAGTGATAAATGTTACATAACAGTTTGCTAAAGTGCAATGGTTTAACCACTGATATTTCACGTTACAAGTTGGAATATTTCGATTTTAATTTCGTTTCGCATGTCCATCTTGCGGGTCTTGCAAAGTTACCCTTTTTATCCCATCATACACTACTGAACTATCGAACCTCCTGGCCTCTTCAAATCGTGTTGTCTTGTTTGTACTCAGTAGCTCTGCCCAGTCAACTCAACCGGCGTGATGAGAAATAACCACCCGGATTTGTAAGCCGCTTACACAGCCACAATCGAAACGGTTGACTAGTCGTGAACTCAAAGTCAGGGCCCAATCGGTTCTGTCACTGTAACTGCGGAGGCAGTTACATAGGCAAACTCAAGCATAGTTAGTACAACTTGGATTCTTGCGTTGTTTGTTAAACTCGTGTAGGCGATAGATTATCTCCATAAGCTTGGGTACCGTATGTGTATTCTGGGTACAGCGTCCATCAAATCCTTAGGCTTTTGATAAAATGTGGTAACATGTCAGCTCATTCCCGTAAAAGCTTAGGTCTCTAAATCCGCTCATTTTAGGTAGCCGAGAACGAATGGTCATCTAAATAAGAATACCGATCTGCAAGTATCATGCTTGTAGACTCATTGGTCAGACGCATTTAGACGGCAAATTCATCAGCTGTCGAATGATTAATTGAATACTACTCGTTTTCTTTTTATGTGATGCAGTGCGTAGAACACAGTGGTTAAAGGCTTGTCCGTTTCCTGGGTGGCAGCAGATGCTGCCCCAAAATGTTCATCCGAGTATTAGTTCAAAACAGTTTTGCTTGGCCGAAAACCTGTAAGGGAAATTTCATTTGTCTCGCTTACGATGCAGTTGTACACGCAGTGTGCAGCAATATTTAACCGTTGAGGTGTGCGAGAAGTTTCCAGCTCATTCGCTCAACTGCTCGAACAGAGAGACCCACTCGAAGGGCACTCATTGAAACACTCAGTTCCACTCCGGATGGTTCAAGCAACTTAGCTATTCTATCTTTTTCGAAATGCCCGACTAGTAAGTGAACAAATAGTTGAAGTAGATCCGATCCTTCATTTATGATTATCAGGTATGTACGGGGAGGAGAACGCTTTATACCATATCCGGATCGGTGATACAGCTTGGGACTGTTTGTTTGATAGTTTGAGTACATAAAAGGTAGAGTACCCGTTTGGTACTGTACGCAAATTCGAGCAATGGAATAAACACTTCACTCTTGTGCTACAGAGCTAGTTGTGTTTTCGGTCCCTAAACTTTATAAGTTTAGATGTCCCAGATGTTGCTATATATCGTTACGCTTTCACAGAAGTTTTACGCTCATTTGTCTAGAAAGTAGCCAGCGCGGTGTTGCTTGAAGTTATAAAATTTACAGCTAATTTTCTGTAGCTGTGCGCTTATACTGTCCGGCTTATTCAGCGGCCTAATCTTAGTCGCTGATATTGTACCCAAACCTATGCAATACGTCCGACTGCACGCGAAATATGGTGATGCATGATTGCAAATCGCACCAAATTAATGCAGCTATGCGGCAGTAAGTCTTCCGCACTCCCAGCCAATTGTGGTATTTTACTGGCAGCCATTCTATCCCCCTTTCTATTCTTAGCCAATGTAGAAAGTCTCCGAATTCCATCAAACTCCATAGACAGCAAATATGATAATGACGCTTTCCTAGGTAACAGAGCTGCAATTATTAAAGACTTTCTGAAACTCGAACGTGGGTTAGATTAACCCTTGAATTTGTCGAGCTACCGGTCCCTCTATCACAACCCTTCTAAGTATTGTGACGAAGGCATAGCGCTTTGATAGTGCGCTATATATCCGGTACGAGACTAGACGGCCAAACAAAAGCAGTGGGTAGAAGACACAAAAGTAAGCTAGGGAAGAAGTTTATTGGATGGGAGGAGTGTCAATATTTCCAAGTATATGATGTCTTCTTTTGGCATTGTATGTGCATCGTTACACAAAGGCACAGGTTTCCGAAATAGTCGTTGATACGGGTCTTAAAAACTTCACAAAATGGGCCTCTATTAATCCTTCTGGTAGTGTATTACGTAAGTTTACGATTCTCCGTTCGATACAAAGCTGATATGATACATTCTTCATACAGGGTACGCTGAGTTCGTAATGATGTCCTCGGGTATTACGGGGTTCCTACAGATGAAATAATGGCCACAGTATTGGGAAGTGGTGGGTCATAATAATGTCAATGGGTCATAATAAAGTCAATTCTTACTCGGCGGTAGGATAATGTGTAGAGTCCGAGACTCTCAGAACGATTTCATTCGGACGTTTTCTTAGACTGGGTATCATTCTAGTTACGATATGCTGTATTTTCTCCAGCTTTTCAGTTTCCCACTGGGTTATCGGATGGTAAGCTTGGGTGCCATCTTCAATGATTTGTCTAATGAGCGATGTGGATAGACGACGGACGGTTTCTTCTGACCATGTGGAGAAACTACGTCTTAATGCCAAGGGCATACGAAGCCCCGCACGGTACACTTTCTCGCTACTTCCTATTGATCTCGTATCATGTCGCGAGAGCGCTCCCAAGTCTCTGACAGATGTGTTTGGATGGAGCAACTGGCCATGCAAGGTGTATGATCGAGTGACTGGATGTCTGGTGATAATGAGAAACTCCGAATTGCTTGCATTAAGAGGGAGTTGCATTTCAGTGAACCACGTTGACAGTCAATCGAAGTCATGCTGGAGGCGAGCGCATTCGTCCTGGCTCTCAATAATCCTCCAGATTATCAAATCACCTGCAAACAGGACCCAGGGTGACTTGAGCTGCCGCTGAAGAGCCTTGATACGAATAATAAATAATACTGGCCCCAGTACAGTTCCTTGAGGCACGCCACTGGTCGATGGGAATCAGTCAGTCAGGTAGTCATTGACCTGTACTCTAAACTTTCGTGCCACAATAAACTCGTATAACCACTGAAGTTGCGTGCCACCGATGACGCAGATCTTCAGTTTACGAAAGAATACCACGTGGTACACTCTGTCAAACGCCTTACCAAAGTCGATGTACACCACGTCAACATTCTTCTATTCATTGAGAGCTCGTACCCACTAGTGGCTTGCGGAAAGCTAGATGGCAATGCAGGATCGCCCTTTCGTAAAGCCGTGTTGTGCTGGCATCAATACGTCCATCGTTTCGAGGAATGACAGCAAACACATTTCCACAACCTTTCCAGAAATTTGGATAAGATCGAAGTCAAACAGATCGATTTAGAATTCGCTGATTAACTAGGATCACCACCCTTGGCAAGTGGTCTCACTATCGTGCATTTCCAGTCGTTGGGGACTGGTCCTTCAGAGAGTGATTTATTGACTAGGTTTGCCACGGCTGGTGGGATGATATTCCATATGGAGTTGAGTATTAGTAGGAGAATTCCGTCTGCTCTGGGGGGATTTGCACCATCGAGGTTGACGAGTAGCTGACACACTTCAACTGAATCACACTGCAGGCTGTCGAGCAGGACTGGCAGAACATGTGCTGGTACTTGAACAGCCGCCTTTTTACTGGTAAATACGTTGAGGAAGTGCCTAGCCAAGACGTCCGCGCGCTCCGCGCTTGAAGTGATCGTCTGTCCGTCCAAGGTCTCTAAGATCGTAGGTCGCCCCCAGGTTTCAGTTGACATTTCATGTAGGCAAATATTCTTTTGAGTGCAGTTGTCGCCGAGGATTCTAGCGCCTGTTCGAACTGCCGGCGATTCTTTATCTTTGCTACGTTACCTTATTTAAACCTTCTCTTGTACACCGTCTGATCATCATCACAACCCGAGTTGACATATCTAACCTAAAGTTGTCGACGCCGTCGCGCTAACTTTCCAAATTCCGTATCAAACCAATGCGGTTGGACAGGTCCCACTTTTGAATACTTCGAGGAAACGAACCGAGTGCACAGCGAGTTAAGCTTCCTATTCATTACTGACCAACAGGCCTCAAGCGACGCATCCTGTGGTAGTGTCCAAGCAGTCTGACTTGCGGCTTGGACGAGCCCGTTGATGTCCATGTTCCAATACTTGAATGTTGGCTTCCGTTGGTTGTAACACGGTAACTGCAGTTCTGTGTTTGCCACAATGGAGCAGTAGTCACTGTTCGCCAGAGGTTCGATGATTCTGATCTCTTTCAGGTTCTGCTCGCAGCTCGTAAACATTTGGTCCAGACAAGATGCCGAGTGCGGAGTTACGCGATTCGGTTGGATGACATGTTGCGTTGTGCCGATTTCAACTGTCATTTTAGCGAATTGATCCTCAACGTCGCCATGACCGGGAAGAAGCTGAACGTCTAGCCGGAATATCTCAGGTAAATTTAGATGCCCCATCAGCAAGAACCAAGGGCGGCACATTTGCTTCTGTATATGTGGTAGCCAATCGCCACAACGGTTTAATGGGCTCCGGTAGATAACACCCACTATTAGTTCTGCGCGTCTGAGGTGGATTTTGCACTACAATTGCTCGCAAAACCTATCCTCGCTCCGACGGATGCTGGTAAGTTTGCCAGATAGTGACGATTTTATGTACGATAGAACACCACCATGAACCTTTGATTTTCGGTTTCTACGGAAGGAAGAGTATCCTAACAACGCAAATTCTTGGGGTATGACACGGAATTTCAGTCAAGTCACTGCAAGTCCTACAACGCTCGGCCGCTCCGAGATGACGAACCAGCACATTTCCTCACGTTTGTTCATTAGGCAGTATACGAGGGCGAATGCCACACGAAGGTCCTGGGAGGTACTGCGGGACGTGCTTGGAGGTTAAGCAACCGGTTGATACGGGTTCGTACAGGCTTCTTGATGACATGAAAATTTACATTTTTTGTTTCAGTCTGTTTGGTAAAGCCTGGGATTCTAGTCGGTAATTAATGACACGTAAGAGGCATATCAAATCCGGGGCAGTATAGAATTTGGACGTGACTGAATCCAACGTATATTGCTTAGGCTACAAAATGGGGAAGCAAATTAACCGGTACAAGAAACAGTGCAGCAAGCTACTCCCCGAAACTGCTAGTGTCAACTGAATTGCCGTCAGTAAAACAAGTGGACATTTTTGAAGTATAAAACAACCGTAACATTCAATGTTGCAAAATACTGAAAGGTCTTTTTTCCGGTAACTACAAGGGCTTCTCCAAGAAGGCTGAATGATGGAAGTCTTTGATGGAGCTGTTAATGGGGGGAAACGGAAGGTGAGGATAGTTGTGAATAGTTGCATGCACTTGAACAAGCGCTTCCAAGATTGGGTGTATATCAGAGTTTGCTGGGTCCAGGCTTTTGTTATTTATTATTTTTTATGATCGGATGGACCGGAGTGCATCATCTGTGGGCCGTCGGGGTGGGCTGCTCGGACTGCAAAAAAACTGACCAGCCCAGAAACTTGGCCGACAGAACATTCCCTTTGCTGCAGACCCGATGGTGCACCTGAGAGATGACACTCCCCACACCGCACTTCAGTCCACGGTCCTCGTCCAACCAAAAAATCCGGGCGTACCCGTCCGCAACGCCTAGGCAGGTGTTTGGGGACCATGCTGTTTGTGGCTGTCTACGACCGAGAGCGACTGACTGTTCTTTGGATCAGGAAGGGGGCCTTGGGTCGGCTGGCGAGTCATTCGGGTGTTGCGTTGAGTCGGTTGGCGAGTTACTCCAGGGTTGCCTTGGCAGTTCCGGCGGTTGAGTTTCTGGAAGGTAGGACTCAGCGGGGTGGTCACCGGTTGACGGAAGTAGCTTGATGCCGGAGAGGGTACATAGCATGCATGATGAAAGTAAATGCGCTTTTTAAGTTTTCAAAATGTTTGGGTTTTTTGTCAATTTACAGAATGTTTGCGGATGAGATGCACGATTAACACTGAAGACGAAAAAGGCGTGTTAATGGAAATTGCAAATCTCTATAAAATCTGCAAAACGAACCGGACGTTTGGCCTGTCTACCGCGTTGGTCGGTTACCTGGGGTTGAGGCAGGGTAGGTTAAGAGGCAAGGAGAACGAAGGTTTCGGCTTATCCAGTGCTCGGGAAGTCACCGCAGGTGCGGGTGCTTGTGTGACAGCATCAGGATGGGTTGCAAGTGGTTGGTCAAAGTAAGCTACTTTGAGACGGTCGATGGACACTGTTGTTCGATGACCATTTTGATCTAAAGTGAAATGTTCCGGAATCCTTTGCAGAACTTTGAAAGGAGAGGGCGCGACCCGGCATCGTTAAGGCGGAAGACGTGAGTGCAGGTAGAAACTTCGCTGTGCATTTGCACATCTCTACTGTGTTCACGGGACGGAGCCGAGCGTAGTGAACTCATACGTTGAGCTATGGAGGACGCAAAGTTAAGCGGAGACATACCGGACGATGCGAGAGGTGAAACGAATTCTCCTGGCAACTCTAGCGTTGTGCCACAAATCAGCTCTGCTGGTGCACATTGAAAGTCAGCTTTGCTGTTGCTGCGAATACCTAAGAGTACGAGCGAAATGTTTTCGCTCCAGATAGGGTCGGATGAGGCACAGAGCGAAGTTTTAAGCTATTTATAGAACCATTCAACTAACCCGTTGGCTGCTGGGTGATACGCTGTGGTATAAGTGCGGCGACAGCCTAAAAGTTGAAGAACGTATAGAATTGTGAAGATTCGAAAGGCGTTCCTCGGTCAGGTGTGATGGTCGATGGGCATCCACAGTGCGAAACGCACCGGTCCAGGAAGGCCCGGATAACAGTCAGTCAGCTGTGCAGTCTGTTACATGTATGACTTCTGGCCATCTGGTGAAGCGGTCTATACATGTAAGTATGTAAACGAATCCGCGAGAAGGAGACAATGGACCTAACAGATCTACGTGTACATGCGAGAACCGAGAGTCTGGGGCAGGAAATGAACCAAGTGGGCTGCGGGTTTGAAGACGTACTTTGGCGCGTTGGCATTGAAAGCAGGCAAGAGCCCAGGTACGAACATCATTGGTTACGCGTGGCCAAACGAAACGTTCGGTGACCAGTTTCAAAGATGCACGGATACCGGGATGTGATAGTGAGTGCAGTGCGTCAAAGACTGTGCCACTGAAGGAGACTGGCACGAGGGGTCTAGGACAACCTGTGGAAGTGTCACAGAGAATGGTTCCTTCCGTAGTTTGGAGAAGTACATGTTGCACACTCGGCGAAGTGGATTGCAGATTGTGTTGTATGTCTTCATCTTGAGTCTGAGCGGATGCCATGACGGCAAGGTCCACGGTAGGCAAAGACTGAAGGGTGAGGTTGACGCGTGAGGGATTGTCGGCGACGCGATTGTTGACATCTGAGACATGACGTATGCCAGCAGTGAACTGCGTGACTAAGTCTAAGTGTCTTGCTTCCCGTGGTGAATATTTGTCATAAGCAGAATTGAAGGCGAAGCTGAGGGGTTAGTGGTCAGTGTTGACCGTGAAAGCGCGGCCTTTGATTGTGTGTCGGAAGTGACGAATGGCTAAGTTGATTGCGAGCAGTTCCCTGCCAAACGTGCTGTAGCGGGATTCCACTGGCTGCAGGGAATTGTAGAAGAACCCAAGGAGTTGCCATTGCCCACCAACGTGTTGTTGGAGGACGGCTCCTACCGCGACGTCTGAGGCATCCGTCGTGCTAGAAAGGGATGTAGTCGATTCGGAATGAGCGAGGAGGGCTAGGTTGGAGATAGCATCCTTGAGTTCGGCGAAGGTTGCCTGTGGTGTGGGAGGGAAAGCGAGCTTAAGTTCATTCCCTCTGAGTAGGCCAGTCAGAGGCTGCATGAGCTGGGCGCAGCGCGGAATGAAGCGTCCACAGTTGTTAGCCAAACCATAAACTCGACGGAGGTGCTTGAATGAAGTCGAAGCTGGGAAGTCCTTGATTGACTAAATCTTATCAGGAAGGACTTCGATACCAGAGGATGAAAGGAGGTGGCCTAGGAAGTTTACCGTTGATTTGCCGAGTTCGCACTTAGTCGGGTTGACTATGACACCGTATTGGGTCTAGCGCTCGAAGAGAGTTCGAAGACACTCGAGGTGCTCTTGTTCCGAGGAACTGGCTACTAAAATATCATTGAGGTAGGAATAAACAAAGTCTAGGCCACGAGTGACATCATGAATGAAGCGTTGGAAGATTTGTGCGGCGTCGCACAGTCCAAATGGCATTCTTAAAATCTCAAACAAGCCGAAAAGGGTGATAATTGCTATTTTAGGAATGTCATTTTCTTCTACTGGTATCTGGTGATAGGGGTGACCCAGATGCATCCAGCTGAAGATCGTCTTACCTGTGAGGCATGCGGTAAGGTCTGCATTTGTGGGGATGGGATACCTATCTGGGACGGTTAGCCGACTGAGTGCACAGTAATCACTGCAAACGCGTCAGTCACCAGATTTCTTGGAGACCATCAGCAGGGAAGAAGACCAATTGCTGTCGGAAGGGCGGATTATTCTTAGTTCGGGCATGTACTCAAACTCCGCCCTAACCACCTTTAGCTTTTGGGCGATAGTCAGCGTGGAGTGCATCACTCGGGTGGGTCATTCGTTCGTATGTGGTGCGTGACTTGGGATGCCACGGGAAAAGCTGCGTTCATTGGTTGAACGAACTTGGAATACTGAGAAAAGAGGTTAGAGTAGCCTTGCGAGATCTGGAGAAATGCATAGACAGGTGTTTTAAATGCGATCTCGGCGGTGATGCCACGTACACTGAGTTTGGTTTCAGCGTCGACTATCATCTGGCGTTTCGCATCGACCAAGAGTTCGAAATGTCTGAGAAAATCAATGCCGATGATAGCGAAGGGGACTGCAGCGACGGTGAATACCCAGCGGAACGTGCGCAGAAGACCTAGGTCCAGGGTAAGCTACGGATGAGCGTAGGTGGCTGCTGGCGTGTCATGGACGGCACTTAAGCTTGTCGACAAAGTAGCGATAGACTCACTTGGCATGGGGCGAAAGACGCTGACTTCCGCCTCGGTATCAACTAAGAACTGTGTCTTGGAATCATAATCCCTAATGTAGGTGAGGCGACTTTGGGCTTTACCGACACCGTTAGTCGCGATTACGAGCCGGCTTGAAAGTTTCCCTGCTTAACGGCGGAGAAACTGCTTGGTTGCTCGCACTTACGGGCTTGGTTACCAAATTGCGAGTGGTAAAAGCAAAAGCCGGATTTGTTGCACTTCGTGCGACGTGGTGATGAGCTAGAGAGGCTGCGCTGCTTACAGTCTAGGGAGAGTTTCTCTACTTGGCGTTGTAGTGACGCTATTTGCGATGATAAAGCGTCAATTGCTGACGGCTCACTAGTCGTGGATGTCACTGGGGCTGCGACGAGGCTAAGTCGAGTGAATGTCCTAGATTCGTTTCTTAGCTGATGTCATTAGATGACACGCTCTGCTAATTCCCCAACTTCTGAGAGAGGCGGGGCGCTTGCAACGGGAGGATGGCCGTGTATTTTCCGGGAGACCTCTCGCGGTGGATCCCATCCATGCGGAATGTGCCTAGGAGATGTTGCATCTTTCACAACAAAGCTGAAGGCATCCTGTCCCCTAGCTTCAGATCCCTAAGGAGTTGTTGCAATTGGACCTTGTCAGAGGGGGTGATACGATGGATGATCTTCTGCTTTAAACTCTCATATTTCGCATCGGGAGGGGGGCAAGATATGATGTCTCTCACCTGGGAGAACACACTTTGCGGAAGCCGCGACATAAGTTGATGATATTTGGCATTATCAGAAGCAATTTTATGATTGTAAAACGTGGATTCTAACTGCGCAAATCATAACAATGAGTCATTCTCCCAAAAAGTGGAAAGGCTAGCTCTACGGCGCTAACTACCTACGTAGGTGGTTTATCATAAGGACTATTCATTGTGAGAAATGAATAAGTATACACGGTAGGGGAGAAAACAATACCATAGCGAGTAATGAATCAAACTCACTGGAATGAGCTCACGAAAATGAAAATTCAAAATGGCGGACGCCGTGTCCTTAACATGCGTCCAAATCGTTGGGTGCGGCCGGGGATGCTAGTCGGTAATTAATGACACATAAGAGACATGTCAAATAGGGGACAGTATGGAAGTTGGAGGTGACTGAATCCAACGTATATTGTGCAGGCTACAAAATTGGGAAGCGAATCAACCAGAGCAAGAAGCGATGTAGCAAGCTACTCCCCGAAACTATTTGTGTCAATTGAAATGCCGTCAGTAAAACATGTGGACGTTTTTTGAAGGATAAAACAGCCGTAAAATCCAATGTTGCAAAATACTGAAGCAGCGTGTTTTCCGGTACACTATAAGTCTCACCTTCTTCTGTACGGTGTTTAAGCTCAGTGATCGCAGTCTTCAAACAATCCCTGTCCTCGGGTTCCAAGTCTCGGTGGATGTGCAAATATATGCCTTTCAGCCTTGACAGACGGGACAGTATGAGTTGCTGCACATTGCGATTTGCAAAGATGATTCTCAGCGATCGACATGACTGATTAGTTATCTGGCCATGTCGGATCACTTGTTCAATCGTCACACAGTCTCCGCCCACATCCATGAGTCTATCGATGGCCCCTGGAGGAAGTCAGCATCGTGATCATTACGCATCTGAAGGTTTTCATCTTTCGACTCTAGCACGTGGAAGACCATGAGATTATGACGCCTTGGAGAAATCGGTGATGAACTTGTGTGAGCAGAACTACAGGCGCTTATTGGTCTGTGTTGTTTTTTATCAGCAGTAGACGCCTGAACAGGATTACGGGGCCCCTTGCGCTTTTGAGTTGTCCATGGATCCTCGGTGTTCAGAGTTTCACAGACAGGCTGTACGAAATTCACGGACCGATTAATGAAGCAGCATCTGGTAGTTTCCGAGTATGAGTCTTCCATCGGTGGAGAAATTAAACCTAAGGCTCGGCCGGGATCGAAGACTGCTGGTGGTGTAGATCGCGGAGTGACAAGAGCAGTCGAGGTGACAGAGGTACTTTCGCAAGGGCGTTTGAGTCCACGTGATAGACGGTTTGTTTCTGCCTGTAAAAGAGGTTTTCCCGTAGTTGTTGGCGGTCGCTGTGTATTCTGATGTCTTGCACCGCAACATTTATCACTTATAACTTGGAAAAACCGATATCGGATGTCGATAGACTTTCGAAACACGTCAACGGATAAGCCAATGCACGAAATAGGTGACAAAACATCGCAGCCGAAACACCCAAGTGCATGAGCCTTATGTCCAACAACTTTCGAGCACGACCCACCAGTAGCTTGAGACGGCATCACACGGTAGAGAAAATCCAAGATGGCGGACACAGATAGCAATGAAATCTCCGGAATTAGCCAAAGATTATCCTCCAAATTTACAACTATTGGAAAATACACCTAAAGAAGAATCTTGGTACACAATTCACACAGAAAAACACTTATAACACAATAATCCTAACCAAAGTAGTATCCAGCACACGGTGATTCAAAAATCCGCGGCGTCCTTCGGTACAGATCGAGAAGTATTGATTCGAAATCGTATTATATTCTGAAGCGTTACTATGAAATACTGAAAATGCATCAGTATGGGTGGATAAAACTTATTTTGACTTTGTTTATATAAAACTAGCTAGGGACCCATAGCCAGTGTTAATGGGGTGGTAGTGCCTACGGTCACTCGGCCCACTGAATGCAGTGAATTGTTAGACCTGCTTCAGTTCGCCAACACAATGGGCAGGCTCACTAAGGCTGGATATCAGGACATATCATTGTAAAGTGTTTTATGGCGAATAAGTAGCCAAAAACAGAAGAGCTGCGACATGGCATTCAAGCTCTGACTAGCATAAATTTTGCTTTGGTGTCATGACTTTGCTTACGAGATGTTACAGAGGAGAGAAAAAAATAATTTACTTCCCTTCCCATATTTCTTCACCTACCCTATTCGTCTGACAGCTTCTTTCATAAAGCTTACCACGCGCGTTTCGATAGGTAAGCCGACCCCAGTGCGTACTTTCCACATATGCCATACACCCTTACTTGGCTCTATGTACAGCATAGAATCTATGAGCCACCTGAGTACAAAGCAGAATCCGCCACACTTAATTACTTCAGCCATCCATTTGCTACCGTTTTACTACCAATCAAAATGGCTTCTCCAGAGTGTAGTAGCAAATACCTTGCTATCAGCAACTGAGTTTCGTGCAAATTCTGAGAAAAATGCTGACGTTAGCTGGGCTGATTTGCATGTACTAGTTAGGCGTTGGCAAATAGGTTTCATGTGAATTGGCTGTACTCAGAAGTTCGTGGGCGGCTCGCATTGGTTAGTATGAAGCTTGCTCCGATGTAGATTGCTTTCTATAAATCAAGGGCAGCAAGTTAACATTTCAACTGCTAACCAGCATTACCGATATTCCGCGTTTGCACACTTATTATTCTGGATTTCACCTAAGCGACGCCCAATAGACGAAAACATCAAATACCATATGATTAGTTTTGCACGTAGTCAGATTGACTTACTTGCCCGTATGCGAGGTTGCACCAGTCTGCGCGGGCTCAACATACCCTGTGCATGCGCCACACGATACTATGAATTGAAGTTTACTAGCACTTCCGATGCAGGTTTCAATAAAGTGTGCTGTCTGCGCCGTACCGAATGACAAGCGGAAGTGAGATCACTGGCCCCACGCAGCGTACGCCAGTAAAGTAAATATTTACATTTCCACTGCAACTTGTTCATGTGCTTTGGTGAAATCGGCACGTCTGCATACGTTTGAAGAAGTTTAAACATTTGTGAAGCCAGCAAGCCATAACCCTATCACTTTGTCTTCTAGGGTAGCTGGAAACTTATTTACATTTCACCCGCGCCAAGTGCAAGTGGGTTTCACGCAACATTCCAACAAAGTAGGTATACTGCAGGTGATTAGGTTCATGTCCCACACTGCCAGTCAATTCACCAATAGTGGTAGGCGCGTACAGATGTTGTGGTCCTTTAATAGCACAAAGAAATTGCGGTGAAACATGGTTAGACACACCGGATACTCATCATCCAACGGAAGAGAGAGCATCAGCAATCAAAAGAATGAGCGGTTCCTATTTTGTACAAAAGTAAACTAGAAATGCATTCAGTCTCAAATGTTTTGCTCTAAATTTTAAGTCACATCCTTCTGAGCTTGTTCCCATGTAACGCCTTTACCCATGGCACTGCGCGGTGACACAGAGGCACAGGACTTTAGAGGTTAAGGAAATTTGCACTGACCAACACATGGCATAGACGAAGTTTGTTAGAGTAGTAGCCAGCCACTGAGTAAAATTCGTTCTGAATGATGTTTCTTCTGTTTGTCGTACTCCTGATATTGTTGCTTTGGCACTAGTTTCATTTAAACGGACCCAACTCACTTTGGAGAAGGCAGGATGGAGCGTTAAAGCAGGTGAGATGCGTGATTTGCAACAGTGAAGGAGGTCCCTCTAGCTAAGGTGCTTGGCAAATTCGCAATACTGCTGCCGTAAGAACAGCATACATACTTATCGTATTGGCGCACAGTCGCCTTCGGTCCAACTTGTACAGCCTTTTAGCGAGCTATAATTTTAACTGAAAATTACCGGAGTCAGTATATCCAATGATGATCCCAGCACAGTTGCCTACCTACCCAACTAAGGAATTATCTTTACTAGTTATAACCCATACTAACAAACTTCACACGTCGTTTACAGGTCGGTAGTATCAAAACAACTCCAGATTGTATCCGTTAATGTTGCTGGTCTGATTATATAGTAGATTGCGGGTTCGTTTGGATAGCATGTTGTGTGAATGGGTTACCACGATCAATCTCAGTGTGGGAACCAGTCACTTCCATCACTGGGTTAGTATTTGTGACAGGTACACGTTAGGGGTTTTTATGTTCAACACTGTATTTCTTGCGTGTTCCCGTAGACATTTGTGGTCAACAGCTAGAGCCAGAGAACTGTGACTCGAACTCGGGAAGTAGAGGATACGTCCTAGCGCTCCCACACCCACACTTTAAAAGGGTAGGAGCGAAGCATTTCGCCAGACAGTGTCTATCCAATGGGACCAAGTCGCCTTGTTACCATCTCTACATAATGAGTTCAAATAAATACGAAGCAGGCAACAGAGCGCAAACTTTCGAGCCGGTAACATGTAACATTTAGCTGAATCATGCTTTATGCTCAATTTCACTAAGTGTATCCATTGCGTGATGTACCTATTTGCCAACTCTTTGAAAGCCGCGTTATGATTGCTTATAATGAGATTGCTTCTCTGGGTGGTGATCAGTGCAACCACTTGCGTGTTCACGTCAAAGATCCTGTTCAGCTGATCAACTGTCTAATCGCAAGATAAGGTTTAAACAAATGACAAACGAAGCTGAATTAAATGCGACCAGAAGTAGCCTATTACGCCCTGATGAGGGCTTTTGGGGAAACAGGCAGTATTTTGGATAGGCATCTGATTTTGTTACCGAACTCAGACGATGGCAATTTTGCCGTCATGAAGATAAGCGGACATGACCCATCTCAAGGACATTGGTCCGAGGTGACAATTTCTTCCAAGGAGCGTTGAATAAGAGCAACATCATTGGCTAGGAAAATGCAGTTTTTGTTTACCTTTCTAAAGCGCTTTGGAGTCAGTTGTACTAAACAAATGACTCGCCAGGGTTAACAGACGAGCAAAGATCAGTATAGCTGTCCGCTAATGGATAAAACTAATTGTTAACGCCACCTGACCCGGTGTACCATAATAAACCGAGTAGGAAGAATACCGGTAAAGTATGGATCGTAGTTGCTTATTTTGCGCTAAAATTTTGAAAAACTCGCTGTATCTTGATATCCTACCTTGGGTGGTTTTGGTCCTACTATCACAGCACTTGATAAAACTTAGTAATAATAATAATAATACGTATGTTTCTTTGCATGAGAGGAACTGTCTACAGCTGTACAGATCAATTTGAACAAAAGAATCCATGCACTTGCATGGTGACATGCACAGGTGGAGTATTGGGATATGTGTTTCATGTATTAACATTCTGTCGGATGGTTGAGGAATCATATATAGCACCTACTTTGCTAACTCAGACTCACTGCAGGAAGTCGATGAGCAGGGGACTGAAAAAGTATCGGACCTAAATGAGGCAAATAGCTAACGTCTGGTGCAGAGCATGTGGTTTACCGTAGAGAATTGAGATAGCGCCACTGTACTTATATGTGCCAGTGGTTCATCTAATTGTTATTCAGTAATGGAGTCTATTTATGTATTGACATCCATATGTCGAAAAAATTATCGCATATTTGTCGGAGGGGGACATAATCTAAACAGGCAACGTGCTCATCAGCATTCCTGACATAATTCAAGCATGGTCTGTCTTTGAGTGAGTGCACGTTAGTTTACCTTGTTTGGGTCTTTATTCCTATTACATTTGTGTTATTAGCCGCCCACATGACGTGTTTAGGTCGAGCCGTTTTATTTCGGATCTACCTTCCTGTTATTATTCGACGGTTCGTGGAATATTGTGGCATTAAAGTAAAGAAACGTCGCCATCTTATCTGTTACTTTCATTTGGAAGCGGACATACCGCATTCTCGGTCCAATGAGAATACCTTCTTGGTTTCAAATGTATTCTGTAAGGGTGGACCATGGTATGATGTGTCCAAGCGTTTTAACATTTTCACAGTAAACGTAACAGTCAGTCACAGTCTAGCTCTTTACTCTACTGTGTTGTTTCTTTCATGATTTGTTGTAATATGATGTCATCTCATGAGGAGCCTAAAGTTGAAGTTGCTGGTATTAGTGTTCTACTGCTCATGACAACTCATTTTGACACAACTCTAACTCTTCAACAGTAAACCTGACTTCATGCATCAGTCAACCACGGGTAACCGTTACCGCTTAAGGATGTACAATTGTCCCTGCATAGCTTCATTTCAGTAACTATTTGGGGTATACTCCTAGCAGCTACAAGTCAAACGGTCCTGTACAAGCCCAGAAAACGCTAGACGGCCGTTTCTTCCTGTTGTGACTGGGCAGTAGTGCGCATCCATCAGCTCCATTAGTAACCGAACCTATAACCAATATCTATTAAGTTGGTAATAAAGTTATTACGTTTTTTGATATTTTTATTTTAACGGCTGTTTTTAAATAATTTTTAACCAGCTTCTCTGGCTTGTGCATCAGTTAGAAGTCCTTTCTGTGCTCTATCTAACTATGGTAACAGTTTAGCTCAGAAACACAATTTTACATCTTTACAGAACACTTAATCCAACATGAACAGAAGACAAATTAGCAGAATATTCTTGTGCCAATTTAAACTTGGTCGAAATGCAGCGGAAACCGTTTATGATATCAACAGGAACCTAGGCGCTGGAACCACTAATAACCGTACTGCATAATTGTGATTACGAAATTTCGAAAAGTTTACGAGAAGCAAAAAGATGAAGATGGCCTTGGACCGCCATTGCTAGTGAACAACTATCAATTATGGGCCTTAGTGAAAGCAAATCCGCGCAAATCTATTGCTGCTAGACAATTTTGGTGATTTGGCAATTTGGTTTGCAAACAAATTGTCAAGCTCAGTGAGCAGTTTACTTGCCATCTGAAAAACCTGAGATAGCAGTCTTCAATTTTATAGTTTATATCTACTTATCACTGGCCATCAGCTGCTATTTGATTGGACGTAAGCCAAGTTCTGAGTACTTTTATTTCTGTTATTATTTGGAATGTATACAAATGCCGACAAACCAGCATCAGGATGGCATTTATTGCTGATGATCTCTCCTCTGTGTTACTACCGAAACCGGACCTCCTAGTCTGTGTCATCGCCGGTGATTTCAATAAAAATTATACCTCATTCATTCAGGCACTTGGTTTGATTAACACAGTAGTCTTTTCTACCAGACTTGAAGTGAAACTAGATTTCATCTCCACAAATGATTCCAGGCTGATTTCTGCGCAAACGGGTGCCCCCCTCGGTGACGCGGACTAATGTATTATATAACAGTGCTTAGTGGTTTATGGTAAGACTCACTCCGGTACTTGGCTACTGACTGCTTCAAAGCTGTGAGACGACGAGATTGTTCAGCATCCACTAGTACAACACTCCACGAAACCCTGGTTTCTACTGATTTTACGGTGTTCAGTAAGGAAGATCTGTTTGTTTAGTGTGATCATCTTAATGACCATCTTTACCTTCGCTTCGATATGTCTCGCCCGGCCGAAACGATCTACTTAATGGTGGATAAAAGACCACACTACGAACACAAAATGACTGCCCGTGTCAAATAACTAGCGATAAAAGGTTGAAGTTCACGACTGAATAATTTATAACATCGAAGCCGTATTTTATAACTACAATTGTCGAAACTTGTGGGTAGTTTTAAAGCAGCCATGCGAAAAAGCTCTACAAAGTAGCTTGGATCCGTGGATGTTGAAAAACACAATGCCAAGTTCGGTTTTTCTTCGCAGAAACCATCCTCCTCTCCTATATTCCCTTTGTCTTCGTTATCTGGCTCCGACCCAAAAAGTACATTCCAACACATTGAAGTCCACAGTAAAATCAAAAATCTGAACCCTAGGAAGGCTAGTGGACGGGATGCGCTTTTATCAGTTGTCCTTGACAGCTCTTTTTAATCGGTGTCTACAAGGTCGAGTTATTCCCAACCTTTGGATACCTGTCAAGATAACGCCAGCTCCAAAGAAGGAGTCCATAAAATTCCATCCTATCACCTTTAGGTCCATCAAACCGAAGTCTTCGAGCAACGGGTTGTGCCTTGAATTTCAACAAGCAATCCGGTAGTAGACGGATCTCAGTTTACCAACAGACCCCGACGTTTCACCTTGGATGCCGTAGTATATATGGTTTAATCAACCACACTCTCACTGTATGCAAAATGCAAGACTGTGTGGTTCCTCCTCCGTGATTACATCAAAGCTTTTGGCAGTGACGACAGATCAATGCTGCTTCATCAGCTCCCTGCGAATGCTGTTTAACCTGAAATCTGGTGAGAGACTACTTAATAAATGGATCTCGGTTCAATTAGCTAAGCGGGAAAAAATCACCACTCTTCTTGATGACTGGGGTGATTAGCAAGGAGCAATCATTTCTTCTCTTCTAACCTCTCTATACATCGAAATGCTTCCAATTCCTCCTAACTTTATTGGATGTAACTATGTTGACGACCTAGTTCTAGACAGCATGGCTCCAATTTTTGCGTCAGCAACGGCTCTCCCAAGCGAGCTGGATGAACTTTAAAAGTGATTATCCTCTCGATCAGTTACTCTAAATGCTTCCAAATGCCGCGATATTACTTTCCTCCCCGCACAAACAAACGCCTAAGTTTGGCAAAGGTTTTGCCACAAAGTGGTAAGTGGTTCTGCTAAGTACCTTGGTGTACATTTATCTCATATTCTACCTTGGTCAGCACACATTAACGAAACGTTCCACGAAGTGGAAAATTATCATTTTATGCATTGAGACTCAAAAAGCTTTCAGTACCCTGATTTTTGATTTTCAACTTCGTGACTGCCTGTATTCTTCCTCTCTGCACATTTTCCTTGGTCTTCTGCAAAAGGTCTTCATATTGACTGTGCGTTCTATCAAGCTTATTTCTAGGTGCAGTGGATTGCCCAGAGTCTGGTTGATTTGACCTTACTATGCAAGTTGGTATTTGGGACAAATTTTGCATCACAGGTTTTAACTGATGGTTTTCATCCCCCTTCACGATGGTTTAGCCAAGTTCACTCCTGTTCTCTACTTGCTCTAAATTTAACCTTTTGTTTTCTCCACATATTATCATAACCCTATATCGCCCTATTTATCCTATTATCTTGTGGACTTCAAGAAATTTATAAGCAACATGCGTGAATGTTTACCTGAGTGATGTGCATGCATGCACATTACAATTTCTGACTTTTGATTGCAGTTTCCTGTCATCTTATGCCTCCTTACGTACGCAATGCTATGGTACAAGTTGAAATGTTCACAGTCAGGTCCATAAAGCCTATTTTGACTTGCAATTTTTAGTACTTATCCAGGACCGTTTCAATATTCGTAGAAAGTAATTGATTTTTATAAGAGCAGATTTTTACAAGGCGGAATGAGTGAATCACCGACTACGGGTTGGAAAAGAACAGGCTTGTACTGTCAAGCTTGACGTAAAGCAAAATAAGCTTATTGCCCGTTATGAAGCTTTCCTCTATGTTTCTCAGAAGCAAATATGCGATTAGACCTAAGTTTACAAGAATTGAAGCGAAACACTGCTGTAGAAACGGGAGAGCCACACTGCATCTGCCTCCAGATTCAAACGGGAGTGGGATATTTGCCAGTGTGATACGAACGCTCTTATTATTGGATGCTACATAGTCTTAGTTAAGAGGTATCTGTGGTAATGGGTGAGCCGCAAAGTTTAAAGTTTACGGTTACTTTTTATTTGCCAAGTCAAAATTTATTTACAAAAACACCGTTTGTATCACACAGTGTAGTATTATTGGAAAAATTTTAGCTGGAAAACATGATCACCTTGAGCTGACTGACGTTTCTACTCTGTAGACCGACTAAGGTGAACTGACGTTGAAATGATACGCAGTTCTTACCAGTAAATTAGTTTGTGACATCAACTGGGGCCACGATGTTGGACCAACGTACTGTTGTTGAAGAATGAACTATTATAAGGACTGGGTTCTTACAGTGTTGAGTCCAGACTTTAACACCTGTTACATCTGCGGTTCCAAAAATCAGCCGCTCCTCCTCCTGCATCAAGCGTTTGAGCATGTGATGAAAATAAACAGCATTCAAAAAGGTTGCACCTAGCAGATACGTAGAAATCATTGCGTTACCAAAGAGGTATAGAACCTACATTTTGGGGAGAATGAAACCGCAAAGTCTGTGGGGATAGAAAGGCCCGGTACAGCCTACTCCCATCGGAAGTTACTCGCTCCTCTTCTCTGCCTCTGTTTGTAACTAAACGAATAAATAAATGCTATAATTCTCAGGTTTACAAAAGACTGAACCACAACAGGGTCAGAGCCAGAATATCATGACATTTCATGCTCTTGCATAGCTGTAATTCAAGGGATGCGAATGCAGTAGTTAACATATGGAGGTAGAAGTTTCGGAATAATAAAAGAATGGAATAGGGACGAAAATGGGAAGCTGCTGCTCTGGTAACCGTCGAACTGTTCACCAAGCATGAAAATATTTTACAGACGTCCCGTGTTCAGTGGAGGTGCGTTGTTGTATAGAGTGCAGTTACTTAGCGTTGTGCACTTTCATTGAGCGTGTCAGCCTCACATAGCACATTGAATTAAAACCATGAAAACGATGAAGCCAACGCCCAAGTCGCTTCCAAAAACCCCAATGAGTTAAACCCTCTTAGATTCTCATGTTTCCTGTTTCAATCTTTGAAAAGTCTCTTGAAGCCATTGGTGAAACCTCGTAGGTGATGCCTGTGAAATCATTGTGTGCACAGTGGTACCGAATATTTGACAAATAACCCTGGATGTAGGCGGCCAGAAATGCTCAGGCTGCATTCGTGAGGTACAGCTATAGCACGCCACAGTTCGCAGTGAAGCGAGCGTGATCGGTTTCTTCCTCGCGGCACCTGTGCATGAGATGTAATAGAATAGCTTTGTCGCAAATTTTCCACCACCCAAACCACCATTGTGACTTTCCTACTAACTAGCGATCCATTGGTGGTATACACCATATCAAGCATGGAGGTATTCTACCCCATCCAAAAACCGACACATTGTATCAGGAATTTATGTGGGCGACAACGGAACACTAGCTACTCGGTGGTAAAGGGGTTATAGATTCACAAGCCGGAATTGGAAGTTCAAAAACTGAACAAACTTTCCAGTAAAGCGTAAATGCTGAGGGATTTACTTCTGCTTACCTCCATCACCTTAGAAAGCCTGATCAAAATACCCAACTATGTGAGACTGAGACTGTATTTAAGAGCAAGTAGAAAGGTTTCTGTACAACGCCATCCAATTATGCAAAATCAAACACATTTAGTTGTGAATCATGAGCGGTTGTGTCAGGTCCGTTTATCGTTTATCCCTGTTCGGTTAAGAAATTGTATTGGTGTCATTATTTCCAGGTATATGATGTCTTCTTTTGGCATTGTAAGTGCATCGTTACACAAAGGCACAGGTTTCCGAAATAGTCGTTGATACGGGTCTTAAAAACTTCACAAAATGGGCCTCCATTAATCCTTCTGGTAGTGTATTACATAAGTTTACGATTCTCCGTTCGATACAAAGCTGATATGATACCTTGTTCATGCAGGGTGCGCTGAGTTCGTAATGATATCCTCGGGTATTACAGGGTTCCTACAGGCGAAATATTGGCCACAGTATTGGGAAGTGGTGGGTCATAATAATGTCAATGGGTCATAATAAAGTCAATTCTTACTCGGCGGTAGGATAATGTGTAGAGTCCGAGACTCTCAGAACGATTTCATTCGGACGTTTTCTTAGACTGGGTATCATTCTAGTTGCGATATGCTGTATTTTCTCCAGCTTTTCAGTTTCCCACTGGGTTATCGGATGGTAAGCTGGGGTGCCATCTTCAATGATTTGTCTAATGAGCGATGTGGATAGACGACGGACGGTTTCTTCTGACCATGTGGAGAAACTACGTCTTAATGCCAAGGGCATACGAAGCCCCGCACGGTACACTTTCTCGCTACTTCCTATTGATCTCGTATCATGTCGCGAGAGCGCTCCTAAGTCTCTGACAGATGTGTTTGGATGGAGCAACTGGCCATGCAAGGTGTATGATCGAGTGGCTGGATGTCTGGTGATACTGATGAACTCCGAATTGCTTGCATTAAGAGGGAGTTGCATTTCAGTGGACCACGTTGACAGTCGATCGAAATCATGCTGGAGGCGAGCGCATTCGTCCTGGTTCGCAATAATCCTCCAGATTATCAAATCACTTACAAATAGGACCCATGGTGACTGGAGCTGCTGCAGAAGATCGTTGATACTAATAAGAAATAATACTGGCCCCAGTACAGTTCCTTGAGGCACGCCACTGGTCGATGGGAACCAGTTTGTCAGGTATTCATGGAACTGTACTCTAAACTTTCGTGCCACAATAAACTCGTATAACCACTGAAGTTGTATGCCACCGATTCGGCAGGTGTTCAGGTTACGAATGAATACCTCGTGGTACACTCTGTTAAACGCCTAAGTAAGGTCCATGTACACCACGTCAACATCCTTCTGTTCATTGAGAGCTCGTACCCACTAGTGGCTTGCGGAAAGCTAGATGGCAATGCAGGATCGCCCTTTCGTAAAGCCGTGTTGTGCTGGCATCAATACGTCCATCGATTCGAGGAACGACAGCAGACACGTTTTCACAACCTTTCGAGAAATTTGGATAAGATCGAAGTCAAACAGATCGATTTAGAATTCTCTGATTAACTAGGATCACCACCCTTGGGAAGTGGTCTCACTATCGAGCATTTCCAGTCGTTGGGGACTGGTCCTTCAGAGAGTGATTTATTGACTAGGTTTGCCACGGCTGGTGGGATGATATTCCATATGGAGTTGAGTATTAGTAGGAGAATTCCGTCTGCTCTGGGGGGATTTGCACCATCGAGGTTGACGAGTAACTAATACACTTCAACTGCATCACACTGCAGGCTGTCGAGCAGGACTGGCAGAACCTGTGCTGGTACTTGAACAGCCGCCTTTTTACTGGTAAATACGTTGAGGAAGTGCCTAGCCAAGACGTCCGCGCGCTCCGCGCTTGAAGTGATCGTCTGTCCGTCCAAGGTCTCTAAGATCGGTAGATCGCCCCCAGGTTTCAGTTGACATTTCATGTTGGCAAATATTTTTTTGAGTGCAGTTGTCGTCGAGGATTCTAGCGCCTGTTCGAACTGCCGGCGATTCTTTATCTTTGCGACGTTACCTTATTTAAACCTTCTCTTGTACACCGTCTGATCATCATCACAACCCGAGTTGACATATCTAACCTAAAGTTGTCGACGCCGTCGCGCTAACTTTCCAAATTCCGTATCAAACCAATGCGGTTGGACAGGTCCCACTTTTGAATACTTCGAGGAAACGAACCGAGTGCACAGCGAGTTAAGCTTCCTATTCATTACTGACCAACAAGCCTCAAGCGACGCATCCTGTGGTAGTGTCCAATCAGTGTGACTTGCAGCTTGGACGAGCCTGTTGAAGTCCATGTTCCAATACTTGAATGTTGGCTTTTGTTGGTTGTAACACGGTAACGGCAGTTCTATGCTTGCCACAATGGAGCAGTAGTCACTGTTCGCCAGAGGTTCGATGATTCTGATCTCTTTCAGCTTCTGCTCGCAGCTCGTAAACATTTGGTCCAGACAAGATGCCGAGTGCGGAGTTACGCGATTCGGTTGGATGACATGTTGCGTTGTGCTGATTTCAATAGTTATTTTAGCGAATTGAGTCTCAACGTCGCCATGGCCGGGAAGAAGCTGAACGTCTAGCCGGAATATCTCAGGTAAATTTAGATGCCCCATCAGCAAGAACCAAGGGCGGCACATTTGCTTCTGTATATGTGGTAGCCAATCGCCACAACGGTTTAATGGGCTCCAGTAGATAACACCCACTATTAGTTCTGCGCGTCTGAGGCGGATTGTGCACCACACTTGCATAAACTATCCCCGCTCCGACGGATGCTGGTAAGTTTGCCAGATAGTGACGATTTTATGTACGACAGAACACCGGCGTCAGCCTTTGATTTTTGGACGCATCGGAAACCAGATTATCCTGACAACACGACTCCTTGGGGTATGACATCGGAGTTCAGTCAAGTCACTGCAATTCCTAAAACGTCCGGACGCTCCGAGATAGCGAACTGGCACAGTTCGTCACTTTTGTTTATTAGGCATTATATGTGTGCGAATGCCACACGGAGGTCCTGGGAGGTACTGCGGGACGTGCCTGGAGGTTGAGCAATCGGTTGATGCGGGTTCGTACACCGTTTTTTATGGCCGAATATTTACAACTTTTTGTTGGTCTCATCTTCCTCTGTACGGCGGCTGAGCTTAAAGACCGCAGTCTTCAAACGATGCCTATCATTGGGTTCCAAGTCTCGGCGGACGTAAGATTATATGCCTTTGAACCTTAACAGACGAGGCAGAATGAGTTGCTGCTTATTGGGATGAGCAAAGATGATTCTCAGCGGTCGACATGACTGGCTAACTTTTTGGCCATATCGAATTGTTTGTTTAATCGTCACACTGTCACCGCCCACATCCAAGTGTCTATCGATGAGCCCCTGGAGGAACTGAACATCGTGATCATAACGCATCTGAAGGTTTTCATCTTTCGACTCTAGTACATGGAAGAACATGAGATTATGATGCCTTGGAGAAATCGGTGATGAACTTGTGGGAGCAGAACTATAGGCGCCTATAGGTTTGTGTTGTTGTTTATCACCAGTGGACGTCTGAACTCGATTAAGTGACCCCTTGCGTTTTTGAGTTGTCCATGGATCCTCGATTTTCAGAAGTTCACAGACAGGCTCTGAGAAATTCACGTACCGATCAGTGAAGCGGCATTTCGTAGCTTCCTAGTATAAGTCTTTCACCAGTGGAGAGAGTGAATCCGAGGCTCGGCTGGGGTCGAAGACACTGGTGGTGGCGTAGGTCGCGGAGTGATAATGGTAGGTGAGGTGATAGAGGTACTTTCGCGAGGGCATTTGATCCCACGTGGTGAACGGTATTTTTCTGTCTGAAAGGGTGATTTTCCCGTAGTTTGTAGCGGTCGCTGTGTATTCTGATATCTTGCATTGCGACGTTTTTCACTTATATCTGGGAAAAACCGATATCGTATATAAAGAAGTTTTCGAAACAGGTCAACTGATTAGCCAATGTGTATCACACCTCCTTCTGAGGATCACTTTTTAAGGAGTAAAGTAAGTTTGTAGATCTACAAGTTATGCTACAAGTTATGCTGAAACGTGAATATCTTCAAGGCCGACGTACTCAAAGAGATAAAAGTTTTCGGTTGTATATAGACCAACCGTAGTTTTGTGAGCTCTTTGCGCCCTTGATCTCTTTGCATATGTTTTGGTCGATTTTCGAACATGGTTGGATTATCATTCGTCATTATTACATCACGCTGTTAGGGTACATGACTTCCACTGTGCACTCAAGAGCGGTTTCAAGCTAGGTTCTTGCTAGCATTTTTCTTAACCCCTAATGTTTAATCACTCTCGAGATTAACAAAATCATGCTTACATCATGCCCGAAATGCATGAATGGCACACGGTACTTTAGACCCAAGTGTGTGGTTAAACCACCCACAGGAGGAGGAAAAGAAAACTAAATTGCTGGTTTCGGCTGTTGGCACTTAGTTCATTTGATTCGAGCACCCGAGGCCGATTGGGACCAACAACATTCCTGGTTTACCTTACGAAATTTGTGGCTTCAAGACACGTATGAATTGCGACATCAGGAATGAACACTGCAATGGACTCAGATTGAATGGAGAAATGATCCCCAAACTTGCACTCAAAGATACGTGATATAATCATAAAGCAAGGAATGAAACAATCATGGTGTGTTAAGAGTAAAAATCAAACTCATAAGAAGTCGTCCAGGGAAAAATGTGGCAACCTAGGTGGCCGAAATGTTTGGAAGAATTCAACGCGATCATGTTAACGACAATCCCCTTGTCAACCCATTTGGTTCCTCTGAACAGTGGTGTCATTATTTAGGGTTCTCCAGTGATACATAACCTTCACGTCCCGCATTTCTGATAGTGCATTTGCAATAGTGGCTTCTATGACTATTGAGAGCACCGCGGCCATCAGTTAGGGAGACAATAGCTGAGAAAGATGGACTGTTTATCCATTCTCAGTGTCTTTTACTAGCCCGTTGGGCAGAACATTTTGAAGAGTAGCTAAACAGGTTTGCTGCGACAGGGTCGCTTGCCGAATCACCCGAGACGACGTGGAGAGATGTTACATCCACTTTGGAAGAGATTCGACAAGAGCTTTCCGTGTGGAAACGAAAATAACCTCCTGGACCTAACGAGCTTCCCCCATCTTTGCTGAAAGATGGCATTGACTCTTTGTTGACTGGACTTGCTTCTCTATTTAACATGATCTGGAGCAGTGAAGAAGTACCTTCAGACTGGCGACTGTCAACTGTCGTGCCCAGCTTCAAGAGGAGTCAGCGTACTTTGTGCAAAAATCATCGAGGAATTAGCCTTCTTTCCATTGCTTCAAAGTTTCTCACATGGAGCATTCTTCGATGACATACCGGTTCCCGTAAGGGCCGAATCATTGAAAGCCAGGCCTGCATCCATCTTGGCTGTGGTTGCATCGACTACAAATTTACGCTTTATCACGCTCTAGATCAGATACACACATACCCACGTCCGACTCTGGTGATTTTCCTTGACTTGAAAGCCGCCTTCGACGTTGTTGACCGCGCCAGCTTGTGGCACAGCTTATCCATGAAGGGCGTGCCAGTTAAACTCCTTTCCATTCTGAGGTCCTTCTACGGTGATTCCCGAGGCCGTGTTAGAGTTACGGGAAACTCCACGACAATTAAGGTCGGTCAGGGTTGTTGAATGTACGCTTTCGTCCTCAACTTTGTGATCGAAATGATCTTTAATGACTGTTCGTTCAGACTATTCTGTAGTGAAAGTTCTGCCACGCGACCGACTGACAAACCTGGAGTATGCGGACGACATAGTTCTCCTTGGGTCTGATGCATTGGCTATGCAAACACTATTGCACAGACTTTTGCGTAGCGTTGCACGCTTCGGGATGTGCTTTGCATCTTCAAAATGTAAAGTACTACTGCAGGACTGAACCAACACATCTCCAGTTACAGCTATTTCCGAACAGCCACTGGAAGAAGTGGATCGGTTCACTTACCTTGGTAGCTGTGTCACCTCTGGTGGTCATATCACTGAGGAAATTACTTCACACATCATCAAGGTCCGTGTGGCTTTTCAGAGACTCAACCATCTATAGAGACGGCGGGACATCACCTTTTCAGTGAAAGGAAGGGCGTATAACACTGCGATGCGGCCAGTGTTCTCGTATGGATCTGTGATATGGTCAGTTCCAAATGAAGACAATAAACCCGTGTTTGACCACCGGTGCTTGCGAAGTATTTCTCAGGTTTGGTGGGAACACCGGGTGAGTAATACTGAGGTCCGGCGGTTGGCTTTTGGCAAGAAATCTTCTGTTACCTTTCTCGAGTGTTTGATAGATCATAGTCTCTTGCGTTGGCTAGGCCATGTTCTCCGTATGTTCGTTGATCTACTTCCTCGGCAAAACCTCGAGTTGGCCAGTCCGTGACAAGGCATGGAAGATTGAAGAAATTCAATGCGAGACTTGATCAGGCTAGTGCATGGCGTCTTCCGGAATGGGGACCTCGGGACGGTCCACACCAATGGTTGGAAACCTTGTCAATCATGGCGCAATCACGAAGTCAGTGGCTTTCCTGCATTCGGATTCTTTCATGTGGTTGTTAATTTTCATTCCATTGTGATTAGTCTAAAGCAATTCCTTTTTGCATTCACCTTCTAGCTGCACTCAATCCCACTATTCTCGCGGCGTAACTCGTGGAAATTGGATCCGCCGCACTTCGGTGCTCGGATCACAGTTGTTCGACTGAACTGGACAACTGAACTGAGAGCATTGCGAAGCGGAGCACTGAGTGATTGGTGGTACCTCCCACACGGATACCGCACTCGAATAGTCTGTAACCAACTAATTCCTTCATATCTTTAAACCTCATTGACACACAAACCCCTCCTAAAAGTATAGAAGCTACCTTCGGGTGTCTTTTGGGGCCATCGTTTCGTGAATAGGTGAGCATGCGCAGCTCTACAAAGCAGCCGCTGTACTAGGTGACTTACCTGAATTATAGTCGTAACGTGATGAATGTAAAAAGATGCTACCGGTACAATAAAACTCTTAAGTTTAAGGGCATAATGAACACATGATCAAATAGATAATACTTCCGTACGCTTACCAGTCTGTTGATCTTAAGGTGTGGACTCTGGTCCATTTTACCATGATTTTTGGAACTTATACCATTTTGCGAGTAGCTATAAACATTCTCACTTGCTTCGTTGCTTCGGTCTAATCTGTCGAAATGGACACACAGGTCATGATTATACTTCAAAACTAGTTTTTTACCCATCATGATCTCTATGTACCTGATAAGACACAGAGCCAGTTCTAGTTCGTCTCCCAGTCTCAAACGTTATAAACACTTGTTTCTTTGAAGAACCACAGCTTCTTATGTCATCTTGACTAAGATAATTAAAGTTGCTGATAAATTCCTCCAGGTCGCTGAAAACGGGGTTTTCGTGTAAAATCTTACTATATATTGCCACAGTCGGTTCACTTAAAACATTGTGGTGTTTGCTATTGAGCACTTGTGCAGCACGCCCATTTATGTACGCAGCAAAGCAGGAAAATTAGCAGTGTTGCAGTACTGTTAAGACAACTATCAAATTTTTACTTGTAAATTGTTAGGTAATGCACGTTAGAGTCACCTGTTATGATAGAAAATGCTTTATAGAGGGTGGAACCTTACTCATATCAAATTCCAAGCAAGTAGCTGTCACTGTGGTAGCCATTCTAGATGATCGGCGGCTGACACGAAGCTTGTTTCGCCCGTGGACAGCAACTTTGTGAAACACGTGCGTGTACCCACAGACTCTTCACGGTCTTTCATTGTGGTAGTAGGGGACTTCTCTGCGAACTTTGTTGGGACGGTTGTAGTGAATGCGCTAAATTCAATCTATGGCTACTTTGACATCGGTGATCGCTGAGCTGAAACAAGCCTTATGTATGCGACTGCGATCCTAGCCACATAATGACTAAAGCATTAGAATTTTGGTCATCCTAATTTGGGTGACTCAGTCACTGATGTGCACACAGGAAAGTTGCGGATCTCATAATGATTCGGAGAATTGTGTTTGTTGCGAGTTGAGATACTAAGAGGATCAAGGAGGGGTCAATGTTTAACTGTTTTTCGTGAAGACAAGATTGGCGCTTGACTGCGTGACTTCAAATATTCTCTGCTCAGCCAACTGACTGTAGCGTATACTGTGCAGCCATACGTTTGACTAAAGTTAACTCAGTATTAACCTGTTGGTCCAAAGAAATCCTTACTACCTATGTTTGCGTACATAGCATCTTACCTCAGATAGACTTCTCATTCACCACTGTTGTCTTCGATAAATATCATCGTCTGAAGCATGCACCAAGTGATCTGGCAACCTACTGTTCTTTTCTTATACTACTTTGTTCTTTTCATGATTGTTGGCATACGACCTGTGTCACTTGGCGAGCACACATATGGGTACTACGATAGCAGGGTTCAAGCAAGACTTCTGACGAATGCACCGCTAACGTTGCCGGTCGTCAGCTGCCATTGCATAACCGAAAATGGAACCCCTGGACTAACGTGACCTTAGCAAAATCGGCAGTTATCCAAGCTGAACGTTTTCCTTGGATTTTTATCCCCCTAATAGCCGGGGAGACACTGGTCTTCAGCATTGGTTAACCAGATAGATCACAATACCACCAGAACTACCAAGCGCCAAATTTTATGAGACTTGTCCGTGAATAGGGTTAGAATGACGAATGACAAGCGCTTCGGATTGAGTCGACCATATTACTGTGTTCAGAAAGGAACCGATCTCTGAAACAGCACGCCAACCGGCAGAGGCACTGCGCTGGGTCTACTTAGTGCAGGTAGAGACATACAATTAACCACTTTTTTCTCTGACCCTCAGTAGGGGAGCTACGCAACTGGAATGCCACTTGCACTAGCTGGTTGTCGGATCAGTGGCAAAGTGACAATTAAACCGCCAGAAGAAAAACCTGTGTGCGGAATCCAGCTACTTATTTAGCAAATTGATTACAGAGACATTTCAATTATTTTGCCAAGCGCACAGTTTCATAATTAGTCTAGGAGTTCTGAACAAGGCAGAATATTCGTCGGTGACGATCCCAAGGCTTAATGACCTTTCACAGTAACGAACGAGGACCATATCTAGCGAATGCTTGTCATGATCCGAAGTACTCGTCGGTTAAAGTTGCGAGAAATTGCTGACGATTTGGGATCAGCGTAACATGATGCTATCAAACTTGAGTGAGGAACTTGAGATGCGTCGTATCAGTACAAAATTCGTGCAGCTTTCGTTGACTGACGATGAAAAGCAGAATCGTGTTGAAGTCAGCCAAGAAGCACTTGATATTGCTAATGACAATAAACGCTTCCTTAAGCATATTCTAACAGGCGATGAAATGTGGGCTTATGGTTATTGAAGTAAAACGAAGGCGGAGTCGTTGCATTGAGTAAGGAAGATGTCTCCTCGTCTAAGAAAGCGCGCATGAGTCGGTCAAAGACCAAGGTGATGTTAGTTGTGTTTTTTGACTACAAGGACCCTGTCCATTAGGAATTCGTACCACGTGGTCAGCTGCTAAACAAAAAGTCTGCCAGGGAATTCTAGCGCTTTTAATGGATGCTGTGTAGCAAGTGGGCTGAACTGTGGGGAAATCAGAATTGAATGTGGCATCATGGCCATGCAACAACTCAGTCATCGCTCCTTCTCTGCAGCTATCAAGCTACAGAACAAAATCTCGCTTTCTCCATCCACCGTATTCTCCGAACCTAAAGAAAGCAGATTTCTTCTTGTTTCCGAAACTGAAAACCACGTTGAAAGACGTCGTTTCTAAACCATGGTAAACTTTTAGAACAATGCGATTACAGACCTTCGCACCATCCCGAAACGTGTGATCTAGAACGTTTTTTTAAAAGTGAAAGCACCACTGGGAACAATACATTGTTAGTAAAGGGGACAATTTTGCGAAGAACAGTGTTTAAAATGTTAAGCAGCGAACAAAAATATATTATAGCGAAAGTTCACTTTATTTATTTTGCGAGTCGCCCAAGTCATGGTGAAGCGTAGTGCCAATCCAATAGAATTTTGTATTCCTGGATGCTAAGTAACAAACACGAGGCGGCTAAACAAGCATACCTTGCTCAGGCCAGGCCTTCCCACAGACCGCCGTCATCTTCGATAGGCAGGCATTTATTTACCTTAGGTCACCGCGTCGGGGTCAGCACGGCATACAAATTCCCGTCTTCTCTGCGTCGTCAAGACTGTTACAATATGCCACAACAACAGGAGCTGCGGGTTCAAAAGCAACTATCGATCAATCTCAGGTTGCCTTGGATGTAGGGATGAGATTTCCTTTTTTCATTTCCATTCGTGTTCAAGTTTGAATCCCTTGACAATTGTATTTCATTCCCAGTCATCGGTTTCGGCATTGAAGTTATGCTACGAAATGCATGCATCTGCCGAGCTTGGTTTTCCTAGTGTGATTTTCACGTCCAAAGTTTGTTCGCGAAAATCGGCGCGAAAAGAAATAAGCAGACAAAAACCACTTGTGTATGAACTGTTTGCTTTTTTCCGCACGTGGATGATTGTAATTAAAAACAAGGTAAGCTCTCGCACAAAATGTACCGTGTTCACTGGATCGGACTTCGTAAATTTCGTAACATTTGCCAAACGAGCGCGATGCCTAGCATATTTCAGACTAAGGACCTATGTGGAACATGTGTCAAGCTTGTCAAAAGAGGTCTTGCTTATCGCAGCTTTTGCAAGGTTGTCCATGAAAAGTGCGTCCTAGTGAAAGCTAGCCAGGTCAAGTTATTAAACAAACCAAATTCCCTCTGCTTCTTAGTCGAATGCACCTCTATCACAGTGGTAAAATGCGTGCTACTATTAAATTAAAAAATAGGACAAGCTGCTTGCCAAGTTAGGGGAAACGGTGGCTACAAAACTCATCACAGTTGGAGTAAGCGTGGCGAACTGTGTAACTTTGGCCTCCCCAGTAACTGCTGTTCCAATCCTGAGACGAACAGCTGGTAACACAGCAAGTAAAACGACGCCAATAGCCCAGAAAATCAAGTGCTGTCTCAATACCACAGGTGTCTGATATTCGACTAATACGGTTCTCAGTTAGTTCGGAGTAAGATCCTGTCTAAACTCCAGACTGAGTGCATATCGAAAGAGCAAGCCGGTACTAGTGAAATTTGGAGTATTGTTTCTTCCAAGAAGGGTTGACAGTTAACATTGGAGGCACTCTCCAATGGATCGGAAAATAAGGAGCGAAGTGGAGTTCCGCTGGTGCAATCACCACTGGTTTCCTGCAGTAGATCCGCGAGTTTTTCATACACTACCCGTGACAAGTCAAAAGATGCAAAGAAATACCAAACTGTACTGAGCATACTGTGTACCAATGTTTCAAACTAAAATTGGACATAAGTTAGAGGAAGGCATTTGGACTACCTCAAGCAGTGGGACGTCATAAGTAACCTACCAAGAACTGTATTGTGACCTATACACGTAGTTTGAAGCATCCAACGCTAAGCATTACACGAATCCATGACTTATGTTCATAATACTGAACTTGCCACCGAAGTAGAATTAGTCCTGCTGCCAAGAGGTCTACTCAGAAATGAACAGTGCTCCATCCATGTATTTTCAGACATCATTTGGGGCAAGCTTTCTCGACTTAATCACATCTTAGGAGACCACCGAAGTAAAATTTAACCAGTACCATATATGTCCACAGCGTTCCTGAAACTGAAGCAAGCGATACGCATGAAATAACAATCCATGATAAAGAACAGTAGTATTATATTTTTGAAACACTCTCCTTAGACGACACGCTAGCGAAATCGATGTCACCGCTGCGCACGTGACCGACCTACAAGCGTTGTGGCCAAAGTGTGTTGAAGGTAGTCCTGTATTTAAAACATACGGTAGCACAGTCGCTGAAAGCTGGTGCATGTTTCGTTGCAGGCTGCCATCTGAGCTTTGTTTGAAGGCAGCGAGCGATAAATCCCCTAGAGATGATATGTCACTCAACAAACCAAACGCGATAAGAACTATACTAGAGCAGTGCACCAGTAAGTTGTCAGTTAAAGGCACACAACCAGTTGACGAAGTGAGTGATCAGACATATTGCGCTCTACGTTGAAGAGTAGATACGATGAATAAGACGTCAAATCCATCGCCAATTACCCCCTGAGAATCATTAGTCGCTGAGCACTTACTGGTCGACGAAACTTCACGTACGCGTATCACAAGCTCCGACGCATTGCTGAAATCCGAGAAACATGCATTTAGGTATACAGACGTCCTAGGGCTCCTCAATACACTCACTGAACTTCGGGTACGTCTGTTCGCCAATGTTTGGGACCCAATTTCCATTACTGAAACCTGGTTACACCGTGAAGACGCTGATGCTGTGATTGAGACAGCCGGCAAGCCACTCATCCGGAACGACTGTCCCAGCAGAGGAAGTGAGGTACTTCCCTATTGCAGCAACGACCTGCAGTGTGCAAGAGTTGGGGATCCAGATACTCACGTTACCAACTCACTCTGGTGCCGACTCCTACTAAGGCCCAACAACGCATGTTTTGTAGCTGTTGTTTACCGCTCCCTGACGTCCGATCCGGAAATGGATTACAGCTAGATGCGTGTGTGGAACCGCGTAACAGACACTAGGTACAGCCACATTCTCATCTCCGGGAAGTTCAATCTACACGATCAGGGTGCGTTGGCATCACCTAGGGAAATGTTCAAAGCAGACTTGCATGAAATAATCACGAATATTCCCTTGTATATTGCACCCAGCCCACTAGATTTAGCACTAACTAATCTGTCCAAATTAAGCCCTGTGTTCACTAATGAAGAACTCATGATCGACAAGTTATTGTTTGCGAACCTATTAAGTTTCAGCGACCATGAGGTGATAAGGTTCAACTATGTGTGTTACGCAGAGTATCAAGCTGAACATTCGGAACAAAATCATATACTCTACCACATCTAGAAAGCATTTGTCGAGGCATCCGGTAGGTGTTCTCGAACGATAGTTCGCTCAACAACGTTTGGACCTAGTTCGTTGAAAGATTAAATGACGTGGTTAACAGAGCATCAGAGACCAAGCCACTTCGTTCGGCAAAACTGCCGTAGATTCTAAGAAGCAGGACTCGAAAAAGTATGACAATAAGAGACGCAGCATGTCGTATCTACAATGCCAACCCAGAATCAGATACTTGGGTAACTTCCTGACCCATCGTAAACATTGCGAGCAAAGTAACTTTTCAACAGTGCCTAGAGAAAATGTTTCCGTCAAACAACAAAATACTCCATAGGCATGTCAACAGTCTTCGTAAAGTAAAGCTTGCAATCTCTCCACTTTTCACAACGGGCGCTGGAGTACAAAGCGCCGAGGAAGCAGCCACTGCATGGCGGCTACAATAAGCCCCAATTTTCGAACTCGCAGCCTCTACCTGTTCCATAATGTCATGCACGTTACCAACTCCAGATTTTACTCAAACAACTTGCAACCCAGTAATTGTGCCAAGGAAATATCTTACGCTGTGCAGTTTTAGCTCTTCGGGAGTAGATAACATTCGCCCCGAAAACACTGAAGGCTGCGGTAAGCAAAGTAGCCGAACAACTGTCGCAATTGTTCCAAAGATGTTTCAATGAACAGCAAGTCAAACTATGGGAAAGCATGGCATTATTAGCCCAATTTTTATAGGTGGAAGCCGTTCAGACCCTGCAAACTATCTCGCAATGTCGCTATCCCTTGTGCTCTCGAAGATGATGAAAGCGGTCGTTGCAGTGGTTCTAATGGACTACCTGAGAAAATGCAACGGCTTGGCACTGGAACATCCTGGCCTCCGTCAACACCAGTCTTGCATTATCAGCCTGCTGATGGTACGAGGTATTTACACGGTACTGGCTGATGGTAGGGTCAGAGACGAGTTTATCTTACTGGATATTTGGAATGCGTTCGACCGCCTGGATCACTGCATCCTACTTCACAGACTACAGAAAACGGAATAGGAGGAACTGTTCTTAGTTGTATTGGTAAGTTTCTTCACCAACGGAGGGTTCAAATTAGTGTTGGGGAGTCACTCTCCAACCCGATTGAGGTGGAACGCGGGGTTTTACGGGATTCGGTGCTGGTACGGCGCCTATTTCTCGTGTTCATCCAAGACCTGAAAAGAGTTATCTTCTCCAATTTCCTACTTTGGGGCGATAATGCCACGAGATATCAGCCGATTAAAAGTCAGGAAGATCACGATCCATGCCCCATCACGATCTACTCCAACATGACCTAGATTGCAGTTATGAATATCCAACGAGAAACCTACTCTTCAGTTGAACACAGCTAAGTGTTAGGTGATCCACCTGCCTCACCAGCCAGTGAACGTTAATGAGCCTGATGATCACACCTCTCAGGAGCGTGACTCTGGTGTGCTGGAACAGGACTATCACGAATGCTACAACAAACAGAGAAGGTATCTAGAACCGGCACTCAACTGTTGTAACGCTGCCATCATCTCTGCTCTCTGCATTGCCAAGCTAGCCGGGAACGAAACAAATCGCCGAAGCCTGAGAGACTGAAGTGCATTAGGTACAGAAGACGGTTCAATTTAAAAAATATAATAACATAATAAAATTGTGTATTCTCGATGTCACACGACAGACACCAAAAAAGGCATGATCAGGATTGGCAAGCAGATATACGACGAGTGCCGTTTCACCAAATATTAATCATGATAACGTAAGTGTCTAGATTCATGTGATAAAGGAAATGGGATGGGGATATAACAAGTGTTTCCATGTTGAAATAGCAAATTGGTTTGCGAATGCGAAGTTGTTGATAGACACGAGTAATGCTATCGCAAGTAAATGTGACTTTGGTCATATTAACTGCAGGTTTGGATGTTTTGGACACAAATCGATTGATGCCACCGTTATCCGCAGTCACCTGGTTTCCATTTTCGCGTGCTTTTCATATTCGAGAGCGTCACATCTCCTTACACAATTTTGGATTCCGTGTCCAGTTGACGGCATCGCGAGCCACATGAGAGTTGGGATCGGACTCGCTGGTTAAGGGCCATGCACTGTTATTAAAAGGTTCTTCAGATGCCGATCAAGATGTCTGAAAAACTCGGAAAGAAGAGCAACGGACAACAGGCAGCTGAACAAACAAACGGACGGAAATGTAGTGGAAGCGCTCAAGAAAAGTGAACACCGTTGAGCAAAGGATTAACCGTCGAAACATTGTATACGGTGTATCTTCGTTACCATAAATATTACATATATGGGTTCTTACGAAATAGTAAACGGCGAAAAGTGCGAAGAGATGCAAGTTGGGACTGGACGCCGGATAAAGGCTAGAAGGGGCTGCAGATTATAAAGGGTACGTGAGTGACTGTATATCCGAGGCTAAATCGCTGCGTCGCGTCGGATACTTGTCTTTCCAAGTTTCTGGAGAAAGATAGCTGATGTAGGCTGAGTAATGGCCAGCAATATGTGGGGCTGGATGCCCGTTTACAGCAAATTAAATCTGCATCTAGTACTGTAAAACCTAGGCGAACACCAGTAGATACGGACTAATGCGCTGCGCCGCTCAGGTGAATCAGTCACCCTATCTTGCTAAGAGATGACAGCTAATGCAAATAGAGGGATGTAAAGCAGGCGATAGCGTTGAACACCGGTTTACAGTGAAGAATTAAATGGGTTGAAGCAGGTAAGTGGATACGTGAGCAAGGAAGATGCACGAAGCTAAGGCGTTTCGTCGTGCAGTGTAATTCAATCATTCTTGCATGTTGAGGAAGTGACGAATAACAGGCTGAGTAATAAAAGCAAGATTTGGGGCCGGATGGGATTCAACAACGAAGAGCCAAATCGGTTGGAACCAGTAGGTGGTTACGTGAGTAGTGAAACGTACGAGACCAGATTTTAATATTGGGATCGTTATTGACCTCGTTCCCATATCTCATCTTCAGACTGGTCCAGGAAAAGAAATTCTGCAATAGGGATTGAGCAGAGAAGTCGATGTAAATTTGTGCGATTACTGCAGCCGTTGGTGTCGATCTGATTTCCGTTGGTAGTCTATTCCATGCGAAAGCTTATCTATAAAGAAACAAACTAGAGAGTATTCTCTTGTGAGCTTTCGGTGAGATGATCCAATAGGGTCTAGTCCGTAAAGGGTAGCGCTCATCCGCATTATGTCGAACAAAATACTCGGTATTAGCGTTTTGACTGTGCAGTTTTGGAAGAGGAATACCAGGTTAGCTTTGAGCCAACGGAGCTACGATGGCTTAGCTGGAGTTGTTTGCATCTACCAGGATGCTTTAGTATAGAGGATTCCAGTAGTCTCTCTGTGAACGAACGTTGCGCTCATTAAATTTCCTTTCTTTCAATTTTCAGCGAGTTAGTTAATACTAAAGAGCAGTATTCTAGGACAGGTCAAGCGCAGCACATTTACAGTGCAAGTCTGGATTCCCGAAGCACCATCGACTTACAGATGTAGCTCGTGACTGATCTAGCCTTGGTTATACTGTATCCCGCGTGTCTGGAGCAGTTTAGTTAACTGTAGTAGTGTACTGCTAGGTTACGTACTGCAAGATAATTGACAGTGCTTTTATTCTCAAGGCATTTTGCAGAAGACTACAACGATAGGAGATGGCATAGCATTTAGATGTTGTGAATTTCATTTTCCAGTGGTTGCAAAACCGATCTAACGCAGTAACATCACTCTGAATATGAGGCATGCCAGGTCATATTCTATTCGCATCAAGAGAGAAAACAACTTTAAGATGGTCTGCAAATAGGAATGGCCTCCCATCGGTGGAGCAGTCTAATATGTCTTTGAAGTACAGAAGGAATAGTAGTGGGCCCTGAACACTAGCTTGCAAAACGCCACTAGTGATGGGCCTATATTGTGATTCATCTCTATCTAGCCTTATAAGCTGGTTACGTCCTGTCAACTAGGATAAAGACCATAACAACAGCTGATGGGATACACCGAAGAACTGCACTTTAGTCAATAGACCATCATGCGGGACTCGGTCAAGAGCCTTCTTCATGTCAAGGAAGACAGTAACAAGTGCATGGCCTGAATCCATTTCTTTTGTTACAAGGTCTATAAACTCGGCTTGACACATCTGACAGGGCTTACCCAGTAAAAGCTATGTTGGGATTTGTTAATTAAGCTAAGCGACAGCATAATTACAAGAACTTGTTCGTTTACTATCCTCTCCACCACTCGGGACGCCGTGGGCGTGTGTATGATTGGACGGTAGTTGTCAATGTTCTGGCGAATACGACTTTTGTGTCTCGGTAGAACAACAGCATGCTTTCAGGCGACAGGGAAGGCGCTGTTTCTCACTGATAGATTGAAGGTGTTCAGAAGTAGGAGTGGAAGGTTAGGACCACCTAGCTTTAGGACTACAGGATGTAAACCGTCAGGGTCAAGTTTGTAGGACAACTTGAGCGACTTGAGCACCCTAACGATGGTGCGCAGGAAAAAGGTAATGCTGGATAGCTCATCTTCTGTAAGTCTAGGTATGTGAACTGTGGGTATCATACTAGCATAAGTGAAGGAGTTACAAAATTGTGTTTAGAACCTCGTGTAGTTCTTCTTGGTCAGTAACCACTGTTTTATCCGGTAGCCCCAGTGACCTGACGGTCGTCACATTACGAGAGCTCCTACGCTTTAGCAAATTAGTAAGCGATTTGCTCGGAGTTGAGTTTAAAAGCAGGTTCTGTCCTGTGCTGACTTTCCCGAAGACTGGTTATTTCTCTATTGTATTGTGGTTTCCTTGATGTGCATAAGAAGATGAAACTCCTGTGTCTTCTTGTATGTCGATCGCATTCTTTGAGTTCCACCGACATTGTCTTTAAAATCGCTGCGGTTGGTGAACAGCGTGGTTTACGTCCGCATTGCATTGGTGCGAGTATATCCAGGCAGGATTCAACATTGTTTTATGGTTCCTTGGCGGCTATATCAACATCAGTTGCGAGAAAGAACCTATCCCAATCTATGGATCTGAAGAGATTGGAGTAGCCATCCCAGTTAATACGCTGGAATGGTCGGTAGGCGGGCACTGGCCTTGCATTGCAACTCTTCACTCTGGTTATCTCAAACGAGATAACTACTACCTTATGGTCGCTACCTGGGATATTGTCTAGCGCACTCGCGAATGCATTGGCGATTTCTGTTGTCATAAATATGTCAAGAACATTAACTTGTCTAGTGGGTGAACGTACATGCTGAGTCCAGTTGCATGCCGTGATGGTGTCTACTCAAGCCATATATTTTGTAGGTGCCGTCAGAAAGTCCCAATTGATGTTCGGTAGATTAAAGTCACCTACTATTTTGTGAGTAGGCGGTAGTTCGGAAACTTAAAGGAAGAGTTTGGCAAGTTTCGTAGCACGTTCCTTGTTAGTGTGTGGAGGGTTATAGATGCACCCAACTAAAAGGTCCAGGTGTTCCGCACTGCTCTGAACCCAGACTGAGTCTTCAAAGTTCCCAATAGACAAGACTAAAATGTAGTGGCATGGAAGTCCTCATGGATGTAAATAATGGATCCGCCACCTCGGCTAGTAACGCGTCCATTACAAAAAGTTCTGTAACCCGGGATGTGAAGAGGTGTGTCATGCGCACTGCAGGAGTGCCATGTTTCGGTAATGAGAACCGCATGAGGGCCAGAGAAAGATAAAAGAGCCCAGTAGGTATATCTTATGTTTGATTGATCGAGCGTTAATGAGAAGCGCTTTAACCGGCTCAGGGATAGATCTAGCTGCAGTAGGGCTACCAAGTTCCCCCTCGTCACATATATCCATACTCACTGGCTCGTTGCATCGTCCAAGATGTTTAGATGTTGGTGACGCTTTCACTATAAGAGCGTTGTATACATGCGTAGATGCGGTAGGTGATAAAGCCATGGCCGATACATTGGAGGAGCAAATGTGATGTGTAGTAGTAGGGGGATTGTAGGCAGCTGCTTGATGAGAGGACGATGGACTGGTGCCACATATGTGATCGTTGTCATTGCAGGGCTTGTCATCTACCGTAGCGGAGTTGGCAGGAGACAGTCAGGTACGGGATACCAACAATTCGCGGGAGCTTTTGACATAGATAGAAATCTGGACAAATGCTATATGGCCACTGAGCCCTTCATTTTGAATTAGGGTGAAGAGTCGCAACCCGTCATGTTTCAGAACAAAGATCCCAGTGTTGTTTGTAAGAGTGAGGCAAATGTCACAAATTGTTGTGAAGGGCCAGAACCCACTGGATAACGGAAGGGACTTTGTCTAGCTCTGGTATCTACATAATTCCGTTCGTCAGTCAATTTATCTCGCGATTGCTTATGCAGAGACGATCGATGTCGTTGAGCAGGTGGGTGCCGGTTGCAATTTGGCACTTTCGGTGTCTCCAGTAGATACTAACGTCGGGGGGATGGGTGGCCTGCTGGTAACAAGGTTTGACTTATGACTTCGTAGATGTCTCCTTTGGAGGGCACAGGCGATTTTCATCGTGGAGATGAGCGTAGTTCTGCGGACGTGGTCAAGGATGTCTTGCGTCTTTTAGGTAATAAGTTTGTTTGCAGAGAACAGGTGGATAGGGGAGAATTTGTAGTTAAGCATCATGAAAGTATGTAGCAGTGTGAAGCGAGGTCTTATCGGGCTCAAGATCACTGCTTGCATCCTGCAAGTCGGGGTGTCTGTTTTGAGCAACGATTGTGGTTGCATTAATAGCACCATTAGCAAGAAGCGGAAGGAACTTTTCGGGGTCAACGATGGTCTCCATTGTTCTTCGCGACGCAGCTATATGTTTCTTGTACAGTACGGTCTGAGGGGATTCACGCCACTTGCCTGAACAGATTCCATACCCCTTAAAGGTCCGCACTGAGCACCTGCAGTCGTACTCACTCACGCCTGTCACGTAGGAGCTTGTGACATACCGAGGGCCTGATTTCATCAGCCTTCGGTCTGACCATGGCAACGAGTCTGTCAGCCACTCACGTGGACTGGCTAATCTCGCCCTACTAGAGTGCAACCTAGTAGTCAGCCCAGTTCGCAGATCAGTCGTTCGTTTGGAACCCTGAATCTTCCCACAAATGCCTATGTGCGACCGCACGTGGAATACGTCATCCAGGCTTGGCAGCCGTGGCAGAACCAGGATCTCGTTGCTCTCATACTCCTCAACAAGGGCAACCAAGAACGTCAGGGGCCTCTTTCTTCTGCCCTATCAGCTCAGATGAAGTCCACAGGAATGTATAGCGATCGATATGGGCGTTTGCTAGGGATCTCATAATGGTCTACCAGATTCTGAAGAACCCAAACCACATTTTCCGCCCTTTGCTGGAACTGAATCATAAAGGTAAACTAACAGGTCATACCTTGAAACTGACAATACAGTGTAGACGGATGGAATGCCTTGGAGATTTTTCTTCTCTCTGTGTGTATCAGCCGTAGAAAGCTCTCCAAAATCATGCCACCTCTGCCCCCAATCTAGCGATATTAAAAACGACTTGACAAACCGCTGTCCAAACGGCATTTCATTTTATGAATTCTGTTAGCCAATGGGCCACATAATGCAATTAAATAGTGTGCTCTCGAAATTCAAAGATCCGTTTTTCTACTGTGTCTATTGTGAGTTCACCAAAACCATCTTCACTTTATTATGTTATTTTATTATAAGAATAATTTCCATCCCAAGCGACTTGCTTTGCAATGCTTTTTTACCCGTACTACACCATTGTTTTATTGTTCAGGCGTTCAATTGCTTTTGGGCTTAGAAGTTGAAAATACGGGAGCGGCTCTCGGGATGTCGGTGATAATCACCTCAACTCTCACAATAAGGCTAACACATTGCCAAGTTGTTTCGTCGCCTGAAATGCGTATGAATTTCCGCACCTGACTATCCTGAAGAAACAGAAGCGACTGTTTCGAACGCATATTAGCACGTTTCAGTGTTGAGATGGTGCTGTTCGCTATCGGGATTGGATATATATCCCAGTAGACGAAATATTTAGCTTTAACACTTAGCTTTAAGTAAGAGACATCGGAAACGATTGTATTCAACATTTTACCATGCTGCTTGCGGTGCAGTGACTCATTGCGCCTCGTCTGCCACCTTGTTCACATATTCAGTAAATACCTTTTGGAAGACTGTTGCTCCGTGTATTCTCATTGATAGCTTGTGGTGCACCACTAATGAGTAGTACGGTGAAACGCGCAGGCGAGGTGAACTCAGTGGCTAATGGATCACCGCGCACGACTGGCCGTTAGTGCACAATTCAACCAGCCATGGAAGCGGATGACGATGGCGTTGTGGGCCTATGCCATACCGTCAAGGCAAGCTGACTCGATAACATATAGCGGAGCGTGGAATCAAATGGCACCACGAATAAAGTGGGCAAATGATTTCGACTTTTCTCTATTCAAAATGTTATACCATGTATACGCGCGTTCACCAATTCACCACTCGTTCGCACCGCCCCATCTTTTCCACAAGTTCTCTTTCCTGGTACTTGGTATTCATTCTCACAAAGAGTGCCATCTAAAGAAAATGGAGCGGAAAACTAGTTGTTATAATTCTGGACCATGTACCTAATCCGCGGAACTGTTTCATCCGAATTCACACAAGTAGTGCCCTCACCGGGTAGTTAATTTGGCTAGTACTGTTAGTTTGCCAGTAATCATTATTTACAACAGTCTTGATAAGAAACCAAATCGTTACATGAGGCCAAAGGTTGCCTTGTCTCTATATGAAGCGAATAAAATAAACTCGAGAAACAGTTCGAGCCGTGATCGCGAACCAATCACACCAAGGTATATACAATGGCCGTGAGTCTAAAAGACAGAGCGAGGTAGTTGTCTCTAAAGGAGGTAAATCTTGTCCTTTTCAACTTTGGAGTGCGGTCAATAGAAATAGCGAATTATTTTGATAGCACTTCAAGTTGTTTCGCAAACGGAAGTAAAATACTCATGGTAGGTCAAACATAGTAGAGCCGCATACCTGTATTTTGGCAAAGAATATATAGAACACGCAGATCGAAACGAAGTGAAACTGCGCGTATTCGATTCGATAGATTGAGCGCATTGGCCGAGCGTCACCAAATGTGTATACGACCAGATTCGGACAAATAATTAAAGAAGTATTAGAAGTCTGAAAATGCATTGAATTTACGGCTCAAAGATGTTCCTAAACTACTCCGAATTCGGGCGTTTGCTCAAACGTATTCCTGATCAATCTAAGTTCCTCAGAGAAAGTAAGACTGTGTTTTTGAGTAATTCATCCTTCGACTAGTACTGTGTTCAAAAAGTAATTGAAGTTTGGAAATAGCTCGCCAAGCGGTTGAGGGAGCACGCTGCGACCACTGAGGTCACGTACAGTTGGTCAGACAATAACCTGTCATTTGCCTCCTTTCGCTCTGACCGTTAGTTGGTACGCCTAAGAAACCGCAGCAAGCTCGCTTTACCGGTTAGCACGTTATTTCAAAAGTTCTATTTCTGTTGGGGCCCAGTAGTATATGACCAGATTCGGATGAGTACATAAGAAGGAGTAGAAAGTCAAAACCTGTTGTGATTTAGGGCTTACCGATATTCCTTTTAGCCATGAAGCGTAACATACTCATTTACTGGCTATCGAACTTAGAATGCATGACCTTCCTTGTGAGTAAAACTATTTATCTTTGTATTGGATGGTTTCAAGTTACGCTGATTATAAAACGGCGAAATTAACATCCGATAACGAAATTAAAACGGTTAGCACATGCGACAATGGCTTAACTGTTGGATGCCCCTCTCAGTCGGAACATCGAGGTCACGGCTCAAGACTATCGAAAAGGCCACCATTGAAAGCCCGAAACTCCACTTACTGCTGCTCGTCACCGGACTGCTAAAACTTAAATCATAACCTGCATACTACCTGTTTAGCTGCTGACTATGATGTGCTACCTGGGACTACAAGTACGAATTGCTGACAGATAATTTTGTAAAACTACTCAAGATTTGTACACGGGAACATCTCACGACAAGAAGGGAAATGTGAAGAGTACCAGTCAAGGAATGGGAATTGGTTCAGAGGGGCTTCACTATCCTTCAATAATGTGGTCAATCACAGGAGTATTAGAAGCATGGAGTTATCAAGCTTTAGTGAATGGTCAATGGCCAATGGTATTTGCGGATAAAAAGCCGAAGCTTACCATGTCCCGTAAGTTGATGAGTGAAAGGCTTATAACTACCACTTGGTTACGCCACGCTCTAACGTTCTAGTATCAACTCTCCTAGTCGGCCGAACGAATACGGCTTGGAACTAGTTCAAACATGCCAAAGTAGCAAACAGAATTCGAAGTTGTACGACCCGTGAGACTAAGGCGCAACACGGTTACTACGGGTGAACTGAACGGGCTCCTAGACCGAACGCAATTTCACAAGCAGTTACCCAAACACGAGGGAACAAAACAAAATGACAGGCCTTTCGCGTAGGCACATTTACCGGCCACAATCAAGGCAATTACAGCGCAGTCAAACGTTTCCTTTTTTATACCTCGATGCTGCCACTGGTTCACATAAGTAAAACCCTGGAAGCAACTGAATTGGCACTATACAACTATGCTAACGGAACATGTTGAAAAGTGAATGTTGGTAGATGCGGAGGCTAGACTGAAAATGTGAATGTTTCGTAGGTAAAAAAGGCTGAATATTTGATGATTGCGGAGGTTGGCCGGAAACAGGAATGTTTTCTGCAGTACAAAGTCCCATCGAAACGTGAACGTCTCAGGAGTTGGAAGGCTGATCGAAACAAGTGCATTTGTATGAATCGAGTATCATTGCTTTCCGTGGTTGAAGATTGTGATAATTGTGGGGACGTTGGGTGCCTATGACAGAAAGTTACAAAAGAAAGAGAAAACCACCATAAACATTGAATAAGCGAAGACGGTGCACTTGTCGAGCAAAATTTGTCCGTCTGAATCGTTCACATATGTTTATACAACTTGGAACGTCACCGCCTTTGGTTGTCCTAAAAAGTCGAATGTGCGCTGATGCGTTTTTTTCCGAATGTGCGTACCGTTCATGTAAGTTATATGATGTGGTGTAACGAGCCCAGCGTATTTTTGACACCACCTTCGAAGACAGGAAATGTGGCAGCTGAAACAACGGCTTCTGAAAGTGAACTCCAGATGCGGCAAACACGTATAGAGAAGAAATTCTGTCAACACCCTTTCCGGCTGTATTGATCTGCTACTTTGAGACAGTAACCTCTTAGTCTGTTGTTGTGGATAAGCTTTAGTACTTGATAGCACGAGTGATTAGGGTTGCTTAAAATCTGGTGCACCATGATGAGGTAACCGCACAAACACCAATAGCGTCCAATGAATACTTCCAAAATACTCAGAAGTTGTTCTCAAGTTAAGTGACAAAGCTCTGACGTTTTGGATGGCCAGATACTGGAGAATTTTTATGAGTGCGATCACGTTTCAGCCATGCTTGAATTGGATATTCAACTTGCGGACGTATGTTGCAGAAAGCTGCTGAGGAAAAAGATGGTTCAAAGTGACCGAAATCTCTCTTTAACAGTTCTAAGTTTTGGATGCCCTTTTTATGATGATAGCACAGATTTCTCCGAGTAACCACAGTCTTACTGAATTAGTGTGCCGATATCACTTTCCCGGAACCACGGCGCAGATCCTCGTCGCCCATACTATATACGTGCACCACTTGGTGTCGTAGATGGAATGCTCGACATTTATTAAAGTTGGAATGAAGACGGTATTGGACTGATCTCTCATGAACCTGGTAGAGGTCGGTTTGAGGTTGTATGCGGTCATCGGGCGCTTTGATCGGCCGTCAAGCACTGATATCGTCGGCGTTAAGCAAACAACTTGAAGTGATTAAGCACTTTAGGCCGTCAGTGAAAAGCATTAGTAGATGTGCACCTAAACCGAACATCGCGGCACACCGCATTCCAGGAGTATAGCATTTGATAGGGATTCGCGAACTTTCACTTCCAGACACCTGTGCAAGCGGAAGTTACTGATCTCCCCTACCAAGGGATCATCAATGCCATATCTCTGGAATTTGGCTAGAAGTATGCAATGTTTCAACCGGTCGAATGTCTTAGAGAAGTCGAGATAGACATCAACTCCTGCATATACATGCAAACTTTCGGTCTAACTGTCCCGGGCTAATAATAGATTAGTCGTGTACGATTGGTTTTGACGGAAGTTATGTTGCTCTTGCTAATTGTAGCCAAGTTCGTCAATGTAAAAAATGAACACGTTAACAATGTTAGCCATCACGACATTTAAAATAACTGGAAGAAGTGTCACAGATCTGTAGTTAGCTGAGCCTGAAAGACGGTCCGCTTTGTAAATCGGAGTTATTTCCCGTGGTTGCATGCTGTGTGAAGATGCATCTCATCAAGGCAGTGCTGGGAGATTCGCGACAAAGGTTCAGCTAATTCCTTAGCTGTTAAACCACCGCTTTCGGCTGACTAGAATCGATTGGCAGCCGACCCAATAAGGCTTGACATAAATTCTCCGTCTTAAGCCACATTCGCGGACACATTTCTAACCTCTGATGCCCTCATTTGTCTGTATACCAACGTACAAGCTCTTCTTAGCAAGTTAACCGAGCTCCGTATTCGTCAGGTTTCCACGCTTTAGGATATAGCCACGGTCATCGAAATATGGGTAAACACGGAGCTCACCGATGCTGAAATTGCTTAAACCTGCATGATTCCGTCTCGAAAAGGTCAACTCAGAAGAGGAGGAGGGGCAATAATGTAGTGCCGATCTGACATGCATATCGTTATTATCGACGATCCAGATACGTAAATTGTCCGTTCACTCTGGTGCCGTATACACTTGAGACGTGGTGATGTGTGTTTACTGGAAATAGTTTACCGTCCGCCAATGTCCACCCTGGAATTGGATCACCGCCTAACTACTGCGGTGAAGTGTGTCCTGGGACTGTCACACAGTCCCGTGGGGGACTTTAGCCAGCAGGCAATCGATGTATCTGCTTCTCCCAGCAAACAATGCAAAGTTAAGTTACAAAAAATAACCGCTATTGTATCTCTATACCACCATACCACCACTCCCACGCGGTTGAGAACAGGTGACGAACCATCTATTTTGGTCAATACCGCAAACATAGATGCACCGTTTGGCGAAGCGATCATGCAAAGCTGTTTCTTGATTCCTTTTTGCTGCGCGGAACACATCTGTGAAAACCATGAAGAAATGCACCTGGTCACCCAAATAGTCTCCTGTTTAACCTCGTTCAAGAAACGAAGTGGTTGTTCCTAGCCGAGCAGTCGCCCGATGTCGTCTGAAGGGAGTTTGTCACTGAGCTAGCCAGGCTAGTGGCAAATGCGTCGGAAACCAAAGTCTTTCTTTCGAAAAAAGAGACGTTCTTCCTGGGGATTCAGACTCGAATAGTTGTGACCTCAAGTGATTCAGTCTTACGCGTTTACAAAACCTGTGGAAGTATGCTGGCCGGACTGCCTGTACAACTCGACGGAAAAACTGCGTCAAGTTGGTCCGTACAGACAAACTTCCGCACCAACAGAATTCAGTACTAATTATAAAATGCTGCACGAGCAGGTCAGCAGGCGCCGTTGAGTGTAGCGCGGAGTCCTAGTTCTACTTTTAGCGGATGGCCTGGCGCTATCTACATACGTGGCAGCAAACGCGCTCCGGCAACACTTGACCCTTACATTCCAGAACAAATCGTCATTTAACAGACTTTTGACACAGATCTCATCACCCCGTACCGTGTACGACAGCAAATGTGCGTAATAGACTGCTGCAAGTGCACCGCCATCCTGGTGTGAACGACAAAATACCAAAAACATTAAAGATTGCTACATTGAATATCGCCAACTCATTAGCTCGATTCCTTCAACGATTTCCTGATGAAATGCAGGTTCCCACAGTGTGGAAATATGGAATAGTCATTACTGTTTACAAGAGAAGGGATCCTGCGGACAATCCAAACTACTGTCCAATCACCCTCCTCCCGGTAGTATCCAAAGTAATGGAAGGTATTATCGCAGGGATGTTCACGGGATACATTGAGAGTAGCAACACGGACTCCGCCGTAATCCGTCTTGCACTACAAAAATGCTGCTGGCCGGAGCAATCTGGACGGAATTAGCCGATGTCAGAGTAGGGGTTGATGTCATCTACTTGGACTTCTCCAAAAGCATTCGATCGCTCGTACCATCGCTTTCCCTTTCATAAACTTCGAAGCTACGAAATTGGTTACCTTGTACTGAGTTGGATATGCAACTATCTTCTTAAAAGTCAGCTGATTGTGTGAGTTTGCAGCTCAACTTCCGACCCAACAAAGTTTAGTGTGATATACCCCAAAAATCAGTAATGGATCCACGTTTACTTCTTAGTATCCAACAACGATCTTGCTAGAGTAGTCCAGTCTAACTTCTTACTAGTTCCAGATGATGTCAAGATCTGGAATGACATAAAGACAGAGGACGATCACGCAAAACTGCAAAGGGACTTGAGAGGACCCATACGTAGTCATAAGAAAACCGGTTCCCATTCAAAGTGGCGAAAACCAAAGTTGTGAACGTACGCCGTCAGCGTGTCTCCGAATTTTGACTACGGGGCCAGCAGCATCGACGAGCTTCCCAGGAAAGCGACTTTGGGGTAAACGTGCATGAGGACCTGAGCGGCTTGAAATAGGCCGGAGACATCAAAAGAGCCAGTCAATGTCTTGCACTACAAGGGAAATTCATCTCAAACTAACCAATTTTACGGAGCCCTAGTCACATTTTCCGCGATCCCATGAAACTTCGCCGTGGCACCAAACTAAGAGGTCACCTACTGTGACTGGACGCAAGATACAATGGGGAGCAAGGTTATCAGAATATTTTTCCCTCCGAAGTTGTTAACTGTGGGGCGCTCCTCTAACTACCATCACTTATAAATCAACGTCTGCAAAACCACTAATAAAGTGGACACCTTAAACCTCTTGAAAGGCCTGATATGACCATGGGTCTTCGGGTGAAGACACCAACCGAACATAATTTCTAGCTAGGCGGATTTACATTTGCAGTGTTAAGGTTAATTTACAAAATCCCGACGCACCTTGTCAGGAACGTCTACACTCGTAACCAACCCATCCTGACAGGCTTGTTTGGCGTTATCATCTTCCTGCGTAATAAACCACTGTTCCGTTATTTCACCATATTTAAAAGTGTGCAAGTTGTGTTCCAATAGGATCATCATCGGTTCTGTTACTTCACAAATACGGCTGCGTCATGGCTACACAATACGTAACTCGTCTGTTTAAGTTTTGCTAATACTACTTATGCGGTTTCAGTAGCTACGCATAACTCAAAATATCATAAGATATCATAAGACAGTGATGGATCTCACGTGTTCCTGGGGTAATCCATCACAAGATAAGCAACACGAAAAAAACCGTGGGTTGAGACGAAACGCATGAACGTTGATTTAGTCACCCTGTAGAATCAAGTAGGCGCAGGGTCACTAACAATTTCCTAAGGTAAACAAAACCGACGAGTGCGGTTTGCCGATGAGTAGGAGGATTTTGGTTGTAAATTTAATGTTTTCAGCCCTAGCAACTCACAAGCTATATAGCTCAGCACAATCCGGAAAAGCACCAGACGCCTTCACCTCATTGAGGCTCGTCAGTGGTATGCATTCCCTCCGTCCCTTACTGGGGATCAAACAACTGACTGCAAGAGTGAAATGCCAACTAACCAGTAGCTTAAGCCAAGGAGCAGTAGCGACCAGAGACGACGAAGACAACACTGCTTTGTAAGCTTGATATGTAAGAAAGATAGAAAAGGCAGACTACTGAGAGTGAAGTAAAAGAAAAGTGCGGCGCAGACAGTAACTAAATATGCATATACATATAGTTACATTGTTAAATTTGTCAGGATGTTTTGACAAATATTCTTGTCAAAACAAATTCGAAAGCCACAGATGACCCGTCAAGGTCACGGCGTACGTGCCGTACCTCCCTTCGCGCTGATTTCCCAATAACACGTGGAACATTTGAATAACAAGGGACAGATGGTAACTGAACTGACGGTAACTGCTGATCCTACAATAACAAGAATTTCATTTAAACAATGTAGTCACGTTTCTTCCTTTTTGTCTTTAGATATCGCCAATGTGAATGCTGTGGAGGCAGAAGCCGAACCTTACGAAGCTGCCTGAACTTGTTTTTCTTAGATCTGTATAAAAACTCTTCTCTTTATGTTTTTGGTGACCTTGAACTACCGTCTGCCGTGTTCCGTGTGTCGCAATACACTGTGTCTGGCCTCCTCTCGTGTTCTCCCTTGCTCCAGGATCCACGCGGATCTATTGCGTTCGTCCGTCGTGTACTCGTAAGTGTTCTCTGCGCTGCTTGTTTTCAGACAGACCGTTACCACAGGACTCACGTTATATTCTTGGTGTCAATGGTATAATTCCCATGAAGTATTCTGACAAGAGCGAACCCCCGTCCTTCCTCCATCCACTTCGACGCATAAAATGAAGTTTTGCACTGGGATCAACCGACCAGTTCTGCCTCAACCTAGCGTCTTCACTCAAGATGACGATTTCGTACCATGGGAGTATCAAATGCGTGCCTATTTGTCCGATGTGGACACACGCGACCATCAGCAGTACATCATGAACTTCCTCAGTGACGAGGCAGCAGGTCAGTATTTAGGGTGCAGGTTACCGCAAAACGCGCCTTCGGAGACCATTTGATTAAATCTCCGTACCTTGTTCGCAATCAGGACTTTTCCCGCTATTTCTTTACAAGCCCTTTTCGTCCGACAGCAGCTGCCGTCAGAGAACGTGCAGCATTACGCCGGAAGCTTGCACGAACTCGCTGCAATGGCGAGTTTCGAGGCTTCGCAACTGGAAGTTGAATAGCATGTGCTTGGTCGTATTAAGGTTGGAGTCATGAAATTCGATATTCTCTCGAAGTTCCTCTGTAAGCCCCTCCCCCGGTCACTCACAGAAGCCATCGACATTGCCGTCAGGTACGAGGGTATAGAATAGTTACGGTCGCATTTGAACGAAATTTTGTCTTCACAACGTTCGTACGTGGGTCCAACTCTTCATGCTACCCTAACTACTGGACGCAGTCAAGTTGCGTCCGGGAACCGAAGGAATTATCCATACTGCCGGAAGTTTGGTACGAAAGCCCAGCACTGTGGCCACAAACCCCCAGTGAGACGCGCAAGGAGGCCCGGTGAGTCACCTTCCTCTGCTTTGCTACCCATGTGGTTAGACACGTTTAGTCATTCTACTTATCCACTCACTGTTTCGGATAGTATAGATGGCCGTCCCGCTTAAATTGCTCATTGACACAGGCGGTACTTGTTATATTCTACGCACAGATTTTTGTAATCGTGCAGATGTACTGGATGACGAATTTAGCATTCATCTCACAACGGCTGATGGGTCACATATTCCAACTCACGGTAGGGCACGCACATGTATCCAACTAGGATCATTAATTGCTATGTGTGGTTTCATCCTTGCTTCAGTTCCATGGGACGCTTAGTAAGAATTAATTTCCTGGGGGCCCACGGTGTTTGTATCGATGTCAGCAAAGGCACAGTCACATTTCGTTGCGAGGAACCTTCGTTCGTGCATTGTCTTCAGACTTCTGCCAGCGAACTGCCACACACTGATCACGTGAACAGCAATTAGGTGGACACTGCTGTGCGAAGACGAAGCTGATTTAGAGGGTAAGGAAGATTTAGCGGGTCTGTTGCGCCAGTAGTCCGATGTTTTCGACGTTAACTGCGCTCGACCTGGAAGAACAAATGTGCTGCAATACAGAATAGATACCATGAACCAGCACCCAGTACGACAACCATGTAGGCGTATTCCAATCCATTAGCAGCCACAGCTGGATGAAATAATCAGCGACATGTTAGCTAAGATCACTATTAGGCCTTCGTCTTCTCCGTGGGCTTCACCAATCGTGCTTGTTAAGAAGAATGACGATGCCTTATGATTATGTGTGGATTATAGTAAACTGAATTCCATCACTCAGCATGATTCGTTTCCTCCGCCAAAGATTGATGTCACTTTAGAAGCAGTGGCCGGAGCTTAGTGGTCATCCACACTTGACTTGGCATCGGGTTGTCGTCAAGTGGAAGTACACCCGGCAGATAAGCCGAAAACAGCATTTGTTGTTACATCGGAGTCATATGAATATGAAATCAGGTCATTCGGGCTCATTAATGCTCCATCTACATTCCAAAGACTGATGCAGTAGGTCTTGGGAGACTTAGTCCCAAAATGTTGCTTAATTTATCTCGATGAGGCTATTGTGCATGGTCGCTCAGTTAATGAACACAATCGACGACTAGCTGAGGTTTTGTGCAGGATTCGTGACGCTGGACTGACGCTTAAAACGAAATAAGGCAAATTACTAAGTAGAGAAATGTATTTTTCGGCTACAAAATTTCGGGTAGCGGTAGTGAGGTTGAGAATTCAAATATGGTACGTATCGTTACATGGCCGATACCCACTACTGCTCAAGAAGTCCGAACTTTCATGGGGCTGGCGTCGTATTATCGAAAGTTCGTCAAATATTTTACAGCGATTGCAGCGCCCCTACATCGATTGACAGAACAAGGCAGGCCAATTTTGTGGACTAACGAGTGTGTGACCGCGCTAGCAATGTTGAAAAAAGTGTTATCGTCCCCGCCTATTCTCGCATTTGCTGATAGCTCGTTATCTTACACACTGATGCAAGTGATGCAGCTATAGAGGCGGTATTATCGCAACGTCAAGATGGGAAAGAGAAGGTTATAGCTTACGCCAGCGAGCAGTTAGATAAGCGGGAGAGGCTATATTCGACCGCACGAAGAGAAATGTTGGCCTTGGTTTACTTTTTGGATCACTTTCGTTGTTATTTGTTGAGCTAACCGTTTATTAGCAGTTCATTGTACTCGCTTTGATTGTTGGTTGCATCCAGCATATGTTTATAGTGTTCCTGATCTTCATGTATTCCACCAGCGTACTACCACTCCGGCAATCGTCTTTGAATGTGGCTCATGCCGAACTGTATATTGCTGCATGCTTCTCTTAAACGGGATCCCGCCACTTAGCCCACCTCCTGCAGAGGTCCTGAAACGAGGACTGACTGGGGATGGTCCCACAGCCTCACCTTTTCCTTCCCATTTGAGACCAGTTCAGCAACACCCGTAGGTGTCCAAAGTGGGCCTTCTGCTGCTATTTCTTCAGTGCCAGTTCGTCCCAATGCACGGCGAACTGGTCGAAAATAGTAGTCCTATGCACCTGTTGTGAACGAAGACAATTCAGTCAGCTCAGTCGTTTGCTGCCACGTGTGCTACCGTGTAAGCTGCAAAGACAAATGTGTCGAGGCCAAAACTTAAACTTGGGTAGAGTTCGCCACATTCCAAGCTGAAACATATCCTTGATCGCGTCAACCGGCAAAGAAACTGATCAGTGGAAACCCACATAACTAAGAACCGCAGCCCTGCGTTGAAATTGAACACCCTCTTCGTGATCGATGTCTGATAATCATGAATGCCCCTGAATCCAATAAGGAAACATCAGCTGAGAGGATATTGGATGACCAGGCATTTATACAACTAGCCGTTTCCCTTGTGTTTGACCTTGGTTAACAGAAGATAAATCACATTTCTGCTTTCCGCCCTGGTAGGAAAAAATAAATTCCTCAGGAAAATCATCTGTCAAACTGAGGACGAATGTCAAAGCGTTTTGCGATGAAGTTTTCGTCTCAAGGGGAAACTTTCTACATTCTAGGAGACCTCTACCCGGAGGACTGAGTTAAAATGAAGAATACTGTCGAGGAATCGCGCGCACGTAAAGCGAACGGCGAAATGGACCTATGTATCGTGGATTTTCGTGTAGTCCAACAAACTTCAAGAACTCGCTGGAGATTAGTCTTCATCCATCCAGGAATTTAAGATCGAAAGATGGACTACGTATGATTTGTGCGAATGTATGTAGCTTGTGAAACAACCTAGATGAGATCCATCTCTTCATCTCAGAGCACCACACGGAGTTGATGGCTTTCACTGAGAATTGGTTGTCTTCGGACATCCCAGACCCCGAGGTGTGTATCCAGAAATATCACATTGCTCGAGCCGATCGTACTGATGCTAAATCTAGCGGCGGTGTTATTCTTTACTGGAATCCGGATCTCCGGGTACATGTTGTGGAGAATATCACCGACAGCCACAGTGACCATGTAACCCTCTGGTGTCGAGTTCAAGACTAGTACGGGTCCCACCTTGCTGGCATTGTCTACAGAGCCCCAATGGGATCAGGATACTGCTATCTGAACTCCGTAAGGAAGTACAGAGGCAGACTGTCTGATTAAGCGCGACTTCAAAGCTCCAAGTGTTGTTTGGACCGTAACCGACAGTGATCTCCCGTCTGAGTCTTTTACCTGTGTTTTACTGGAAACCATCTTGGAGGTTAACCTGGTTCTGCATGTTTCGACGCTTACCCGAGTACATCCGTGAAAGTCGCCGCTCATCCTCAACCTAGTGCTCACGACCACACTTTGATGCCTTCAACTTAATTGTTAAAGGGCCGTTTGGTAAAAGTGATCATCGTGTTGTGTGATTTCCTTGGGCACATCTCACTGTTAAGGATGAAGAAAAGTATCATCGGAATTTATGGTGTGCTGATCTATCACATCTAAGATCGGCCGCAACTGCTCTCGAATGGAACGCTTCTCCACACCTAGAACTCGAGGATGCATGGAATCAAGTGTGCTCTAAAATGACATTCATTATTGATAATGCCTTACCGCTAACCAGTAATAGGCCATTCTCCAAAGGCCCTACCTGAATTGATCGCGAAATGAAGTTCTTGATGGATGAAAGGAGAAGTTACTGGGTTCCGCCATATGAACGACCATTTAGGGTCCTTTAACAGAACGACAAAATATGTGTCCCTGATCGCCACGGGAAGCATGAGTCAGTATCGATTAGTCGCTTAAACGATGCTCATATCGACAGCGACAATGTCTCTACAAGGACGCCTGTTCCTCCGCCAACAACGCACAGTCCTAGCAGCTCAGCGATGTCCGCTGAGGTTCCTCCAACATCTTCCAGTGCACCAAAAATGATTAAGTCAGGCAGACATGTAAATTGCCCTCGTCGTGTTGTTCAAACAGCGCGTTGTTCTGCTCAGATACCCTTTCATGTTTTTGAAAATAACAAAAAAAGAAAATGGTTTGAAACCACCAAAAAAGAGTAAACTGTTTTAAAAACCCCAAAATATCTGTTGTGGTTATTGTAGTTTAGCACAGATTATTGCCACGCACTATTGCCATGTAGAGGTCAACACTGTTGCGAAAGTAACCGACTCTTACTACAGAAGTATTAAAGTTAGCAATGGGGTACCAGCCCCGTTTTCCTGTTGAGATGATGTTGTACTGCCCGACGACTGTGCTAAAGCTGAACTACTTGCCTCGCAATCCTCTTTAGTTTACTCGATCGAGATAACATTTCCCTGAGAATATATGTGCATCCACTCCATTCTCTCTCTCCCGTCCTGTGTCCGCGGAAATTCGTTTCGAGCTGACATTGGAGCCAGTTCAGGAACCGGATGTCAAGTCCTTGCCAAGCCCCGATGATTTGCATCCCATTTTACCTCAGGATCGTGGCCGAGTACATCACTGTTCCTCTCTGCCAAGTATTTCGGCTGTCTCTTTTATGTGGCCGGCTGCCGCCTGGTTGACAAAGTGGACATCGTGAAGCCAATACACAAAGGAGGAGATCGGCAGGATCCGGTTAATTACTGACCGATTTGCTTAACATCAGTTCTGTGTAAGTTCTTGGAAAGCATTCTTGAACGCTTTCTTCAACAGCACTTGGAAGATTTAAATCTCATCTTGCTTTCCCGCATTTCAAACCGGCTCATCATTAGGGTATGATTGGTGAAATCGTTAGATGCCAGTAAGCGTGTGGAAATTAGCTGCGTTGGCTTAAGCAAGATATCCGATAAAATCCCCCATGAACCACACCTTTTTAACCTCTGGGGCATTAGCATCTCTGGGAATGTTCTTTCCTGAATTGCGGATTTACTGAGAAGTCGTACAATGCTAGTCAAGGTTACTGAGTCCCACACTTTACTCGTTCCGAGGATTAGTGGGGTGCCACAAGGTTCTGTTCTAAGCCCGAAACTATTTAAAATCTTCAGCAATGACCTTCCAACCGTGCTTTAAACTGTTTTTTAATCCATGCCGATTATCTGAAGCTGTGCTAGTGGGTTGACAGGTTTCAGGCGACGCTTGCCAGACTGCATGACTGGTCAGTCCTTTGGGGCTTAGCTACTGACTGCGAAAAGGACTTTGTGCACCCAATTGGCACTTCTGAAGCACTCGGCATCTACCACATCGGTGACTGGTTACGCACAAATGCCTCTCGAGCAAAAGATCTCGGTGTACTCGTATCCACTTATCTTCGAACAAGCCACGATAAGATGAAGAAAGTCACCACAGCCAAAAGTATGTTATCGTCTATAAGAAGCTCATTCTCTCGGATGACTCTTGATGTCTTCAAACTTTTGTTTGTCTCACATGTACCAGCCATTCTGGAGTATGCTTTACCGGAAAGTTTCTCACGCGCTAAATTCTATTGTGGTTTGATTGAAAAAGTTCAGAGGCGAGGTTCAAACTCAATCCTAGTATTCAAGACTTGTCTAAATCTGTTCGACTCCAGCGTAAGAATCTGTTCTCTTTCGGCTACCCACCTCGTCGTGGAGATCTGACACACAAGACGCATACTCAATGAACAGGAAACAATTATTCTTTCCAGGGTAAGAAGCACACGGGAACCGAGGAAGCTCAGGCAGATCGTTGATGTGGATTGGGAACAGAGTGGGCCCCAGCACCATGTCTTGTGTACTATACCAGATAGTCAATTAGGCGGCCGTCGACCTTTACCCTCCGCTTTCGCCCAATGAGAAAGCCCTAGATTCAATAGTGCAATGGTCTACCAATACCGCACATTCTCAGCTTGTGGAGGAGGATCCAAGGTTTACCTTGTCAAACGCTTTACTAAAATTGATGTGAATTAATTCGACAGACTTCCCCTGATTTACTGTCTACTACCATTCATGCATCATTACCAGCGGATTGGTAAGGCATGAGCAGCTTAGCTTAAAACGGTACTGTGCGGGCGTCAGTAGATCTTTTGAAGAGAAAGAATGTGGTAGACTCTTCTTCACGATCTTCTCGGCAACTTTGGTCAAAAGAGGTGTCAGGCAAATCGGCCTGTCGTTGTGCACTTTGCTGGGGTCACGGCCTTTTGGAATCAGCTTAACCACTAAGCATTTCCATTCGCTCCGCAACGCACCTTTAGATAGTAGCCTGTTGAGCAAGTCAGTCACAGCAGGTGAGATTGTGGCCGATACGGACTTGAGAATCAGTGGTTGGAGTCTATCAGGGCCAGCAGCTTTGGTGCCGTCAAAGTTGGCGAGTGGTTGAAGCACTGTCCAACAACGCAAACCAGACTGCCGGCACAGACACATGGCCACTCACAAACACGGAAGCATAATTAATGCACGGCCAACGAGGACACACGCTCAGTGCTGGCGGTCAAGGGCCGTCCGACCGAGTCCTATATCACTGGTAGATTACCTGCCGGCTTGAGACGCTGCTTCACGTAAGCAAATACTCTTTTCGGATCGGCATTTGTGGCGGTTGCAAGCTGCTGTTCGAAATGCCGGGGTTCGCTCGATTTTGCACTATTGCAATTATTTCGCTGTCTTGTATGCGTCTCGTAACCATTGGAAGAGCTGGTGAGGAGGAATGTGTCCCACAATTTGTGCCGCCGCCCAACCATTTTACCATACTCCATTGTCGAATCACTACGGCTTGACTGGTCCAACTTTCCCACACTTCAGTAGTATCAACTGAGAACACAGTAATATCACAATTTATCTGATATCAGTCCAACGCTTTCCAGAGATGCAGTTTGCGGCAGAGACCAATCTACTTGGCTCGTGACTAGTTAGACCGTCGAAGTTAGTTTTCCTGTAGTTGTAAGCTGGCTGCAGCAGACTGGAATACGGTAGATATATCCATACTGGCTATGAGCACTGAGTGATCGCTTGCTGCTAGGGGCTCTAAGTCTTGAACGTCAAGCACATGTTGTTCATAGCTTGTTGACACCAAGTCCAGACACGAAGGAGCTGAGCGCGACGTTTTTCCAGTCGGCTAGTGCATGTGTTGCGATACTCCACTTTCGAGTACTAAATCCACGAATTTCGTTTCGACCTCGCAATATCCTGACATAAGTTCAACTTCAGGCCAGCGTACCCGAGGACTATTGAAATCACTCGTGAGTAGAAAATGAGGACGGCTCATGCGGCTTCGGAGATGCGACAGCCAATCCAAACAACGGCGTAAGGGACTGCGATAAAAAGAACCCACGAACAGCTCCCCGCGTTTGAGCTGGTTCGAGCACGACAGCTGCTCACACAGACAATCGTCGCTTTTGTAGACGCTCACAATTCTCCCACACAGGGAGGACCGGGTGTAGAGCAAGATGCCACCGCGGGCAGTCGATAGTCTATCACACCGGCAGCGTGAGTTACCGCTGAGTTTGATTTGCTCAGAATTCAGCCACGTCACTGCGAGTCCCATTGGGTCTGGCTGCTCGGATGCAACGAGATGACAGAGTTCATCGTGTTTGTTCATAAGACTATAAATATTAGAAGAGACTACACGCAGGCTGCAGCAGGAACCACCGGGGGTGCTTAAAGTGTAATCAACTTGTTTATCCTGATTCGTTGAATCTTGGAAACGACCCGAGAATTTACGATACGGAGGCTTGTTTCTCCATCACCAGTTGATCTCTTCAGTTCATTGATGGCAGCCTTGAGTCGTTCTCGATCCACCGGATCTAAATATGGACGAACATGGAACTTTAGACCTTTTGACCTATTTCATGGGGACGAGAGAAGCCTAGGGTTGTCTTCGTCCACATAGGTGCTTCTCACTGGTTGACTTTGTTGAGCATCTTACTTTCCAAGACTGGTAATTTGTTTCACTTTCAACCCATCCGCCACACATCGATGGGTCTGTCAATTAGCTTGTGTAAAATCTCCACGCATGATCTTATCGTATCCAGGGATTTGGAACACTGGACTCAGGCGCGTGGAAGATCACGAGGTTAAAACTCCTCTGGACGAAAATGGTTGACGTTGCAAGACGGGGATTTTCCCGCGCTTCAGGTGGGCTGGCCTGTCGTTGATTCACAACCGCTGAAAGCTATTCACTTCGCTGCCTGTTCTTTCGTTGTACTTTCCACGTGTCTTCAGTGCAAGTACCTTCACGCATCGTGACATTTGTGCCTATGGAATGCAACGCAGGTAAACTATTCGCGTCAGGTGTAGCTGGGATGCTGGTAACTACGGGACTTCGTGCCGGTGAGTTTGCAAGGGACGAGCAGCACAGCACATCTGGAACCTGGAGGCGCTTCGGGATAGCTTCTTGGTCCAAAGACACGGAGCTGATCTCAACGGAATGATTAACCCCACAAGGCGGTTTGCGATTCTGCTCTAACTTCCCCAGCTGTATCTAGTTTCGGCAATTCTTAGATTAAATTTGAACGAAATCATGTTAGATTTCACAAAAACACCGAAAGGCCCATAGTCCAATGCATGAAATGTGAAATTTAACGTTACACATAACACATGTGCGTGCATTTTCTCTACTTCGACAACCTTGAAGCCAAAACCACAGGGTGATTGTGTCGGCATTGTGACTAATCCGAAATCAAGATGGCGGCCGATGGTGGAGCACAAAGTGATAGTAAGATCTCCGAAATTAAACAGACATAATACAAGTATTTATGGTCGAGAAATCCAGAATCAGAAATGAAACTGAGTACCATTGTAATTTCTAGGAAATAATTCCAAGGCACGAGGAAATCTAATAAAAAATAAACTTGTTAATACGACCAGGAAAAATCAACGGAGTCCTCTAACCGCGGTCAATACAATCACGGAGTTTGCTGGAAACTTCAGTGATCTGACTAATTCCGCATCGGAACACAGCCCCGTTGATTCTACCAGAGCACTATCATTCATTCGGAGCAGAACCCCATAACGCATGGCGGTGAGGGACGGAACGTGTGTAAACAACCTGGCTTATCTTCTTGAGGAGCCTTGCTATATGTTCGCAGATGGTTTAAAGCTAGTCAGTAGGAGAAATCGAGAAATATTGACAAAGGACCTCATTGCTGTGATGAATTGATCGAGCCATTGGGAGTTACCTCTGAATGCACAGAAATCTCAGCTACTGACCAATAGTGGTAGCGGAATTGCTGTGCTATCACGTGCGGGATCTCCATCACTGCAGTGTACTGATGAGGCTCGCGATCTAGGTGTTCTCAAAGTGAACAGTTTTAAGCCTTCGGCACAGTGTCACCAAGCCGCCAATAAAGTGCGGCAAGACTTGTCACTCCACAGGAGGGTGCTGAATAATACTAAAGCAGAAGTATTCTTGCCGTTAAATCAAGCAATGGTTAGGCCACAGCTTGAGTATTGTGTTCAGGCCTGGGCACCGTACCTGCGCAGTGACGCCACGTGCATAGAAAAGATACAGAAAATTGCGATCAGGATGATCGAAGGTCAACGAGGGAAATCGTACGAAGATTGTTTAATCAGATAAGGATTAGTTTCCGTGGAAAGGCGCGGATTGAGAGAGGTTCTGATAGAGACGTTTAAGATCATTAAGGCTCTCAGTGATATCAGTCCTACCCACCTGTTTGAGTTAGTTACGTCGGACCACGTGCGGGGGCATCGCCTAAAACCCAAACAGAATACGGCTCGTTTGAACATCGGAGCGAAATATTTCACAAACCAAGTAGTGAATATCTGGAGTAAGCTTCCTTCTGATTTAGTGGAGTGTAAGGCGGTAGAAGCCTTCATAAGGGGCTTAGATAAGTGTTGGTCTGGTCTTTTCCTGTAGATATGATAACTGTACTTGATTATGTCGTGTATTCTGGTGGTGTCACATGAAAGTGCAGATTGCTCTCGTTCTTGTTTCATTCTTTTGCAAAGCAAGAGGAGTCAATCAAACGTCGAAGTGCTGGGGGCAGCTTTTCTATTACAGGCACGCTCATTAGGCGAAAGCCGTTATCTTCCATGGTACTTGACCTGACCTGAGAGCAAACCCTAGCCCTGACAACTGGAGCAGCTACAGTGTTGGTCATCTCATTATAAATTCATTAGTTAGACTGAGTTTATGCTTGTTAGGTCCTTCTTTTCACTTTACCATACAATTACCATACAATTATCATACAATGCCAAATTTTATTATTGTTCGCGAAGTCATGATGACCAATGACAAAAATATTTGACAGTAATCTAAATAATTATTTTAACCTATATTTTATAATAAGGTTTGCTATTTTATATGCGGAGAACCAAGTGGTTGATGGCACATGTACAGTAGTTGTGCAAACCAAACTTACATTTTAAGCTTAATTTGTTATTTCCCACTGCAGTCCACATTTATAGATTACATTCGCCTGGTTTTGGACCGATCTATACTTTTGTTTAATTACTTTATTTACATTTTAAAGGTATCTTCTGAAATAACGACAAAATTTACTGATCGACAGTTGCCATATATTATTATCATATTACTTAAAGTAATATCAGTTTCCTTATTTTCGATAACCCCACCAAACTATTCAACAGGACTGGCAAGGCAGTGCTTTTTAACCCGTATAAATTCATTGTAAATTACGTGAGCTAACCCAACCAAAGGGGTAAAATTGAAATTTTGTTGAAAGGTGTTAAAAGAGGGGAAATTGCTACCAAGATTGGTGTTAGTCCAATGTCTATATGCTAAATTCGAAAAAAATTGTAAGAGAATTTGCCCCTGTTCCCTAAACGTTCTGGTATATGTGGTCCCAGAAGCGTAACAACTTGAGACGACTCACTTCTGCATAGGGAATGCCGAAAGAATCGCAAAGCATCTAGCAGACTGCTACAAGAGATGTTATAACAGCATGAGGTTTCAGTAAATTCCAGAAATGTAAGACGGCTTTTGAATTCTAGACTTCGAGCCTGCAGGCCTCTGAGGAAGCAAACCTTGACCGAACAAATGAAAGCAAAACGACAAGAATAGGTCAAACAGCTAGACAAATGGTCACAAGAAGAATGGGAGCGGGTAAGAAACAAAAGCTTTATTTATTTAAGGATTTTTGAGAAATATTGTGCCTACGTAGCTTGGATATTTCTAACAGCTTTGCTGTTTTTTATTTTAGATGGTTTACAGCGCTGTGTGACCATCCAGTGCCTTGACCAGCAATCTCTATATATCCAGCGATTACCTGAAAAACCGTTCAACGAGCCAAGCATCCCACTGATGTCTTGATAGGGAGCGTTATTAGCATCTACGGAAATGGTCGGCTTTACATCGTAATTGGTTACATGAACCAGCAGCAGTACAAAACACCACCAGAGCACCAACTGATCCCTCAGATGTGTGAATGGGCAAAGAACATAGGATTTACAGGGACAGGAGACTTCATTTTCATGCATGACAGTGCTCCATCTCACAAGGGGCGTGAAGTCACCCGTTTTCTTGAGGGTTGTGGTATAGAAGTGTTACCATGACCTGGTAATAGTCCTGGCATGAATCTAATGGACAACTTATGGGAAATTCTAAAATTGATGAAAAAATTATTACAGGTAAGCAGAAGCTTATTGAAGAAAATGTAGCAACCTGGGCACGCAGTGTAAGCATGACCGAACATTGCCAAATACTCATCCACTCCATGATTTTTGCGTGTTAACCCTATTAAAAATAATAAATTTGCTGGATTTCTAATCAAAATATGTAGTTCCTGGGAAATCTAATCAGTGTAAGTAAAATCATTTGACTGTTGAGAGAAAGTTAAAAAGAAATATGAGAAACTTTGCTGAATTCAATAGATTTATAATATTAATAGTATTATATATATTATAATAACATTCAACTCTCCCTACTACTCTTCTGCAGATTTATAATAATTTGTCCACCACTGTCTTGTGCAGCGTAATCGATGTACCACACTTGTGCGTGAGAACAAATTAGTACGCCATCAGGCCTAGCTAAGAGGTTTTCGGCTAACAACAAGCTTCTGTGTAAACAAGTGAACAGCCTCCGAAATGTGAAGCCTGTTGTTCCCCAGTACAGAGGAATGTGCTCAAAACTCCGAGGATATATTCGACCTTCTGCGGCTACAATATGTTCCAATACTCCGGCGCGCTACCAGCATGTCACATGAGGTGGGTATTCAACCAAGTCCCTTTTAGTCCAGCGACCGTTTTGAGGAAACTACTATTGTTGCGCAGCCATAGTTCCCATGGTATTGACAAAATCCCCCGAAAGCGGTGTAATTGGCAGCTATGAGGTTAGCTGAGCATTTAACCCGGTTTTCCAAAGATGCTCGGATGAACAACAGGTTCACAACACGTGGAAGCGGCGTATTATTATCCCGACTTTTGAGGGTGGTAGCCGTTCGGAGCCCACCAACTATCGCGCAGTGATTATCCTCCTTGTACGTTCAAATGTGATGGAGTCGATCATCGCTGAGGCATTAATGTGCCATTTAGAAACATCTGACATCACAGCACGGGAGCAACACGGATCACATCAGCATCTGTCATGTGATCGCACGCGGCAGTTGGACCAAAATATCCGATACCTGGACCGCCACTGATATCATCTACTTCGACTTTCCCAAATCCGTAGACCCCATCACTCTCCAAAGGAGGCAAACCTACGGAATCGGGAATCAGGTCCTTGGATGAATCGGATGCTTACTTCTTCAGCAACGATTTCATGTTTGAGTTCATGTTCTGATCCTATTTAGCTGGACTGCGTGGTCCCACAGGAATCCGTGTTAGGGCCGCGATTATTCTTGGTCTTCATTAATGACCCTTTAAGTGTCGTTGAGTCGAATTTCCTGCTTTTTGCCGATGACATCAAGATATGGCGGGTGATCGGAAGTCAGTAAAATCACGGTCTGTTGCTACGAAACTTAGCCCGTGCTTATGAATAGCCAATGAAAACCTGCGTATGTTCAAAGCAAGCAATCGCAAAACTATACATGTACGCCACAAGCCCAAGTACGTAGATAAGCTTGGGGACTACATTTTGAATAACGCCACACGGGAGCGCGACGTTGGGGTGGTGACTCAAGGTGAGCTCAGCTGTTCGGCGCAGAACTTGAAGTGGTCCAAAACCACGAACCAACACTTTGGTCTCTTAAGGAGGGCCTTTGGGTAGTTCAACCCTTCATCCCCGAATAATTAATGCGTATGTGGGGTCCCACGTAGAGTACGTGATTCAGGCCTGGCAGCCCTGGTTAAAACGCAATCTGTTTGCAATGGAAAGTCCACAGCAAAGGGCAAACACAAATATGGAGGGATTATTCCATCTTATGTTATCGGCAAATGAAAGACATAGGAGTGTACAACGGAAGTTATCGTCGTCTACAGGGCGACCTCCTTCTGGAGTAGCAAAGCTTGATAAAGCCCGGTCACACTTGCAGTCACCCGCTGAAATTTAGCTATAACACATATTGAGCGGTTAGCAGCTGAAACTGGACACCCAATGTACTCGGCTGGAATGCCGCCGGAGTTAATTTGCTCTTCTGATTTTTCAGCCGTGGAACGCTCTTTCGACTATGGTCATTCCTGCGCCCACGCTACCCGTTTTTCTAAAACGACTCAACGATGCATTACCACCCCTACATTACTTGATTTGGTTTCTGTTCATCGAGTGACGACAAGATGCAAAGGAACATTGCGCTCCACAATTCCACGAAACCGGGGTATACAGATATATATGTGCATTAACGTGGATAATATGGTGAATCCACAGATGCGCGTTTCACATTAGTGTAACTTCTTTTTTGAACTTACATATTTCACACAAGCCCTACTATGGGATCTGTCAGATCCTGAATTTTTTTATCTGTATTATCTCGTTATTCTCATATACATGGACCCCAGTAAAGTACTGGGTGGGGGTGAAGTCCATGGTCAGAGCAGCGTGACGCCCTTGTACTTCTAAGACACCGGAAGGCCTCGCCCAACAATCTTCACCAGCTGTAAAAGTGCTTTATTATCCTTATCAGATGGGAGTTAGCGAGCATTCTCAAGTTCGTAATAGTAGGTCTGATTTTGCGGCTCAAGTAGAGCACACTGGGATACTGGGCGTAATTTCGCTTGTGGGTTGAAAGATATGACTTGATGTTGGTGTAAACATTCTTTAACGTTAGTGAGAGGAAACTACTGACTCTTCACTACCAGGATGTTTGTCCGACTATGACATTTTAACTGTAGATACTGAAATTTTCGATGTCTTGTAAAATTTGCGCCGGTTGTGACAACCGACACTAGTAATCAGTTCATGATTAGGCAGTTGGACTAGGTTGGAAACACAACATCAAGTCGAACTGCGTCGTGTGACAACTCCGCAGGTTAAAAATCAGCCGAAAAATCGAGGAAAATTAGTGAACACCTTGCAACTTGTGGACGCCGCGAAATACAGCCACCACAACAGTCAGCGTGCTATAAATCGCATCCTTTAAGTTAACTTTCTCACTATTTGCTATATCTTGTTATTTTGCGAATGAAAACCATGCACAAGGTTGCTGCCTTCTCAAGCGTATTCTGTGTGGAGTAGGGGACTACAACTACAAAGCGTTAATCATAAAATGTTCGTAACATACTTGTATGA